>JAODAL010009959.1:0-32500 GCA_025379985.1 Phyllomedusa bahiana
AACACAAGAGGTACAAAATTTCGGAAAACAATGATTTTTTTTTTACGCTTTTGGATTTTGTTTTGACACATAACAATTTTTTTTTTTATGGCCCCTTTTTTATCACCAATAAAAGGCCGGCCCTGGAACTGTCTGTGCCCCAAATTTTGCAAATTTATTTTTAGGTTGGTGGGGAGGAGGGATTGTTTTTTCTGAACCCCTTAAAAATTTTCCAATCGGATTTTTTTTTGGGGGCGCTTTATTGATGATATTCTGATTTTTTGGGATGGTAGTGAAAAAAAATTCTGGATTTTGTATCTAGATTAATGTAAGAAATTGGGGATAAAAATTCCCCCTTTTAAAAAATTCTCGGGGAAAATTAATTTTTTGGATCTTAAAATTTCTTGGGGAAAAAAAATAAGAAATTTCAGACAAGATATTTGGGAAAAAAATCGGCTACCAATAGTTTTTTACATTTCTCTATTTGGGCATCCACCTTAAAAAAAAAAGGGGATTCCCAAGCCAATTTTTTAGGGCTCTTTTTTAGAAATTGTTCTACTTTGAGGATTAAATGAAAAATTTTAAAAGTTAAATGCACGTTTCAGGAAGGGGTTACCCAAAAAATGTTGGGGAAAGGGCTTTAATGGGGCTTTGACCATGACAAGGACATTTATTAATTAGAAAAAAGAAGAAAGAAAAAAACGATTTAATTCTTGTATAGGTACCTTTGATGTAGGAAAAAGAAATGAGAGCTATACTTAAAAGACATTGGCACATTCGAAGGCAGACCAGTATTCTTAGGTGATTTTTAATACCCTAGTGTAAACTTTTTGAAAGGAAGAAATTTTGGGGATGAATTTGTACATAGTCTTTTTGGGGGGAGAGGCCCCAAAAAAAACTGGTTCAGTCTCCGGTGGTAGGCTCATACCCCTGGGGCAACTTTTCATTCTGCCCAAAATTATATGGAAAACAAAGTTTTGTTAAAAACCCATTGATAAAAAAGATTTGAGATAAGACATTCATCAATTGTAAAACCAAGGGGGGGTTTATGGGGCTATGTGTACCTGCCCAAGACTAGTGGGAAAAACCTACAGGAGTTTCGTGCGGATCTCGAAACATCTGAGTACTTTTAAAATAGAGGTGACCCCTCCCCTAGCAAGACACATTTTTGGGGAAATACATAATGGCGAAAAAAGAGTGCTAAAAATTTTTTTGGGGATATGTGTAAAAAAACTAGGGGGAAAAAAAAGGGCGATTTGGATGTTTTTGTTGCAAAGAGGCAAGATGGATAACAGACCAAAACATTTAAACCTAAAAAACCAAAGAAGGGTTTTTTATTTTCGGATTTATTTGATCTTGCTGATTCCATATAAAAAATTTTTGAAGGAAAAAAAAGATAAGGATTAAACGGGCAAGTGGATATAGCACAGTTTAATAATGCTTGGAAGCATAAGTTCATTTTGTGTTTTTTTTTTTTTTTTTTTTTCCCCCCTCCCTTTCCCCTTCCCCCCCCTTCCCCCCTCCCCCCCTTTTCCTCTAGTTTTTCCCCATTGTCCCCCGGGTCCTGTAATGATTTAAGATATTTTATCACGTGAGGCCACGGTTTTTTTATTTAACAAAATTAGGGGGGTGGGATGTATATTTCTTTTGAAGGGGCTATTATGTTGTACTCATGTATGTAGAAAATTTATTGTTTGCTTTCGGGCCCGGTCTAGTCGAGGCGGGTGAGTGGGTGGGTGGCTTTGAGGGTACTGGAGTTCTTACATGCCCCATTGTGATTGGTGGGTTGAAAGGCTAGCTGTGGCCGTAGGAGAGAATCTCAATGGGGGAATTTGAGGTTTAAAATGGGGAGGGAGGGAGGCTAGCCTAGGCCTACAGATTATTAAAAAAGGTATGAAAATTAATGTGAAAGAGAAGTAGTTTTGAATTATCTTAAAACAAAAACAATCATTTGGGAAAATTTATTTTAATGGGGGCCCCCACTTTATTGGGAAAAAATCATATTTCAAAAATAGGAGAAGAGCTTTATGGGAAGATAATATACAGTTGCTATTGTACAGTGGAGTTTATAGTTCTCAATGAATATGCAATTAGATATTTGAAGAGAAGGGGCTTATGGGAATTGACAAAGATGGCAGTGTGCTGTGAAAATGGTGATACCTATCTGCTTAGTTCATTCTAGGTGAGGCACGCAGTTGCAATAATATGAGAGAAGTGCGATTGAACCCATCACAGTCAGGGCTGAGGTGTTTTGTTGGTGCCAGTGCATTGGCACGGGCAGTACGGTAAGATGGGGCCAAGCCTGTTTTGGAGATGGCAAATTGACTTAGGTTGTTTGCTCATGCAGCATGTGGCAGCTTCAATCAGGACATGTTTAATGATTGTGCACGCGCGGAGGGGGAGTGGGTTTATGTGGAATTCTCTGATAGCTAATTGGTGAGCCACTCTGTATGGGGTGTTTACCTACATGGATATAAAAGGAAAGTGAGCTCAGACACACATGTGATCGACCCTCTAAGCCTTGATAAAGCCAGGTTAGCTGGCGAAACTTGTCGGCGAGGTCAGGCATGACTTTTAAATTGTGATCTCTTACCACTGTCTAACAAGTGTCACCTGCTGCAGAAGTGTCACAAGGGGGCCTTATTTGTTCCTGTGTCCTATAGAGAATAAGGGACGACATCCCCAAGTAGTTGGCTTGGGATCCCTTACTGAAGCAAGTACTTTGCTATAGATATAAGGCTCTCCTGTTAAATAGGTGGGTTCAACCAACTTGATGATAGAAAGGGAGTTATTCCCTCTCTCAGAAGCAAAAAGGGTTAATGATGAGGATAGAGATCCAGTGTTTTAAATAGTGTGTATAGAGGTTAAATTTAGATATAATAAAAAGTTACGTTTTAGTGATTAATAGATAGAGAACTGATAGAGTTTAAGTTTGCCTATGGCAAAATAGTAAATATAGAAATCCTTATAATGTTACTAAACATAATTCAAAATGAAGATTAAAGAAAATCAAGCAGATGACTAACGCAGACAAAGCAAATCCTTACAGATAACAATCACACAGAGCTGACGATAGGAGCTTCTTCATACCCAAGGTCCCAGAAATAAAGAAAATGTGGTTGCTCTCACCTGGTGCCCTAAGAAGTAGTTCATCCTGTACATGTGAAGAGAAGTACAGGACGTGTAGTACTGCACTGTACTATAGAGAGGCGCTACAATACTGCCAATCACTGCATGCACCTCACTAATATAGATGATTTACAGGTAAAATATTCATGATAATCGGCTGGTTCTTTAGTCAATCACATGAGCTGCAGAACAGCAGTGTCTGGGACATTGTATGATGAATGTGATTTCGAGATACAATGCCTCATTATGTAGTGAAAAAATTGTAACTTGAGGGATTGCTGTGTGATATTTCATACTGCAGGCTACATTGCAGGCTATATGGCTAGCTATAAACCCAGAAGTGAGAAACCGAAGCATACAGTGACCATGGAGGAAGGAGGGGGAATTGGGACTAACCCAAATGTCGTGATCTCAAACCCCCTTTTCTGCGTTGAAGCTGGTTTGGTGACAAACTGACAGTTGTGGCTCTGACTCCAGAAAGAACGAACCATTGCTGAGACAAGATATTTTGGTGATCTAGGCAAAGAAGTCAAATGGCGCCCCAGTAATAGTTTAATAGATGGCAGGCCTGGGGGCCTTCATTAGGTTCCGCCTTCCACGACATGTGATCTTTGTGTGGGTGGTTAGTGCACCCTCCTGAATAACTGCCTAGATGCCACAGTTGCATTGACCTTGGCATCTTTGTAGTTAAACATCTGGGATTAGATTTATTTATTATCCCGCTCCATACCTCATTGTGCACCCTTCCTGTCTGGCAGGAGAAGACGTCATTAGGCAGTTTCTTACCATTGCTACCCAATGTCCAGACCCTAGCACTAACAAGCAGCTGTTTTCACCAGGACAGTTTCTGGCTGACCTACACTATCACTTGCAGAAGAAAAGTACTGTTAGTAGGTGGCACCGTCAGTGGCTATAATATAATACATAAATAGGCCAAGTCTGCCAGAGCTACTGTTTGCATGCATGCCAGTCCTTCCTAGATAACCCCCCATCACTTTACTTTGTGTCCTCTATATACTCACTTTCTATTTCATCTCTTCTGTGTAGTCTGTTTGGTCACTGGATGGCAGCACACATGAAAATGTCCATAGTTTGTTATGCAGAAGATAATATAAAAATGCGACATGCGGATATATATATATATATATATATATAATATATATATATATATAATATATATATAATATATATATATATAAAATATGCAACATGATTGATGATGTTTACTGAGCATAATCATTGCTGTACTACCATACCAAGGGGCCAGAAAACGCAGAAAGTGTTTGGGAATTTCCCCACTTCCTAATAGTTATAGAAAGTATCAATTATGAATTGTTTGTATGTGGGAAACCATAGTGCTATCATTGGGAGGAAGGGCCCCAATCACATTACCTTTTGGGGCTCCATCATAGGTATTTGGTTACTTTAAGGCTCTGTCTACAGAAAAACGTCAGTTTTTTCAGCGTTTTTCGTGTTCTAAAAACGCGGGAAAAAACCCTGTAATCATCTCCATAGATTTTCTATTGTAAAACCCTCCTGCTTCTACACAGCTTTTTTTTTGCTCGTTTTTTTTCTGGACGTATTTTGCAACATTCTAAAAAACCCAAAAGCCGAGCAAAAAATTTTACTGCAGGAGTCTAGGGGAAAGCGCCAGCCCGTCTTCTGGCGCTTTTTTTGGCGCTTTTTCGCAGCGTTTTTTTGCCGCGATTTTTAAATGAAAACCCCCATAGACCCAAGCCCCACTAAAGGGGTGTAAAAAAAGGTTTAAAACATTTTGGTGTTAAAATCCTTTTCTTAACATTTTTTGGGGCGCAATAAAGTTATCTCGTTCTGACAACCAGAAATCCGTTTTTTTTTAGGTTTTTTGGGCGCAAAAATCCTTTTTTTTACCTTTTTTTGGCACTAAAAATATTTTTTTTTACAGTTTTCCGAAAATAACTTTTATCTCCCCTTTCCTTTGACGCCAAAAATCTTTTTTTTTACGGATTTTGGAGCAAGAACCTTTTTTTATGTTTTTTTGGCAAAAATAATTTTTTTTTACAGATTTCCGCTAAAAAAGTTACTCGCTTCTGACGCCAAAAATTCTTTTTTTTTTTACGGTTTTGGGGCGCAAAAAAAACGTTTTTTTTACGTTTTTTGGCACTAAAAAAATTTTTTTTTTACAGATTTTGGCCTAAAAAGTTATCCGTTTGAGGCAGAAATACTTTTTTTTTACAGATTTTGGCCAAAAATCGTTTTTTGAAGTTTTTTTGGCACTAAAATAATTTTTTTTTTACGATTTTGGCGCTAAAAACGTTATCCGTTCTGACGCCAAAAATACGTTTTTTTTAGGGATTTGGGAAAAAATACGTTTTTTTAATTTTTTTTTTTGGGCACTAAAATAATTTTTTTTACAGTTTTTGGGCGCTAATAAATTTATCTCGTTTCTGCCCCGCCAGAATACGTTTTTTACGATTTTGCGAAAAAATACTTTTTTTTTAAATTTTTTTGGCACAAAATAATTTTTTTTAAAATTTTTGCCGCTAAAAACCCTTATCTCGCTTCTGACCCAAAAATCTTTTTTTTTACGGATTTCGCCGCAAGAATCATTTTTTAAAACTTATCTCGCCCTGACGCCAAAAAATACCTTTTTTTTTACGGATTTAGTGCAAAATCTTTTTTTAAGTTTTTGGCACAAAAAAATTTTTTTTTTCCAGATTTTCTGTAAAAAAACGTTATCTCACTTTGACCCCAAAAGGAAATACTTTTTTTTTTAGGATTTTGGCCAAAATCCGTTTTTTTTTTTTTTTTGGCACTAAAATAATTTTTTTTTACAGTTTTGGGCTAAAAAAGTTATCTTGCTTCTGACGGCAGAAATTTTTTTTTTATGGTTTTTGGCACAAAAATATTTTTTGCAGTTTTTTGCCAAAAAATTTTTTTTTAAAGATTTTGGGCGCTAATAACGTTATCTCGCTTTGACGCCAAAAATCTTTTTTTTTTTACGGATTTTGGCGCAAAAATACGTTTTTTTAATTTTTTTTGGCGCTAAAATAATTTTTTTTACAGATTTTGGCGCTAATAAAGTTATCTCGTTTCTGACGCCAGAAATACGTTTTTTTACGGATTTTGGCGCAAAAATAAGTTTTTTTAAGTTTTTTGGCACTAAAAAAAAATTTTTTTTTTACTTTTTTTGCCCAAAATAACGTTATCTCGTCTGACGCCAAAAAACTTTTTTTTACGGTTTTTGGGGCGAAGAAATCATTTTTTACTTTCTTGGCACAAATTAATTTTTTTTTTACAGATTTTGGGGCCGTTAAAAAGTTTCTCCCTCTGACGCCAAAAAATACTTTTTTTTTTTCGGTTTTTGGGCGCAAGTACCTTTTTTTTTACTTTTTTTTTGCCACTAAAAAAATTTTTTTTTTTTAAAGTTTTTTTGGCGCAAATAAAGTGATCTCACTTCTGACACTAAAAATTTTTTTTTAGGGAATTTTGGTGCAAAAAATTTGGGTTTTTTGGGGATTTTGCCCTAAAATCCTTTTTTTTACAGATTTTACCTAATACAGTTATCTTGCTGTATGGAAAGATAATGGGGTTTTTTTTGGGATTTTGGGCAAAAATCTGGTGCAAAAAAAATAAAGTATAGCCCAAAAAGGGCAATGCGCTACAATGGTACAGTGATCTAAAAGGGAAATGACATTTAAAATGTTAACTCTGCCTGTGGGTGTAGTTTACATTCCAATGGCTTAATTTGTGCATCCATTAAAAAGCAAGCAAGACGCCCAAAAAAAAGCTCCAAAAAAGAAAAAAGCGCCAAAAAAAAGGAGTTTTTTTTTCCCGCTTTTGACAGGCATGGACAGAAAACTCAGTTTCATGAACGTTTTTAGTAATTCGTTTTCAGGTCGTTTTTTGTCCACTGCAGTGTAGACATAGCCTAAAAAAAAAATAAAAAAAAGTATCACAATGTGTGCAGCGGTAGAGCCATAGGAAACTATAGGTTACATGTAGTCTCTTTTGCACTAGATAAAATATATAACAATTTAAAATAAAGCAAGGATGGTCCAAAAGAGACTATGTTTCACCTGTGGTCTCCAGTGTTATATACATTGGGTACCTTTTTCAGGTGAATGCAATGGTTTTCCAACTAGTTCAATAACCTCACCACTGCCTGAACTCCAGTAGGTTGGGATTTCTAATGTTTGTCTGATCTTGCCAAAATGTGTAGTGTTGTAATGTGACTTTATTCACACTCTTTAGCTATGATGCAGGCAGCAAAACGATCTTTGGCCAAAGCACACAATGTATGTCCAAAGTGAACACATTACCCTAGCCAAAACGTATAAAAAGACTAGCAATGCCAATTCATCAAGATGAGCAAAGCTACCATAACATGTGGACTTTAATGTGGAATTCAAAACGGTTTCCGCATCAGATTCAATGTCAAAATCCATGTAAAAACTGAATCCTGTTCATTTGAATGGGCAGTCGGTGCTGTAGTTCACACCATAAATAACAGCATGGATTTTCACACCTTGGATTTCAGATCTGCTGTGCGGACAAAAGAGAACGGACATGTCTATTACTTGAAGCCGATCCTGCTCAGATTCTTCCTCAAGCAGTCATGACAAGGATTAGCCCATTCAAATAAGGCTAAGCTGTGTTCAAATCAGAGGGAAAAAAACTGCCTTCACAAATTTTGCGGCAGAAATGCAAGTGTATCCCCTCAGATTCCATGCTGGAATTTTTTATTTGGAAAAAGCAGACGTGTGAACATAGTTTAACGAAGGTACAGTTTAATGCAGAGCTCTGGGGAGAGGCTCCAGAATGGTTATTTTAAGGGGAATTTAGCTTGGGAGGGAGGGACTGACTCTCATTGATGAGACCAGTTCTATGGAAACTTTTAACAGGCAATGCTCCTTGGTGAAAAAAAAAAGTATGCAAGTATTTTCTAAAACAGACTTGGCATGAAAGCTGACAGGTCTGTTTAAATATCAATCAATATTTTTGGACAGCACAGTAGTTCTTAACTATTTTCCCTGGATCACCTTAGTGCAACAGACCGCCAAATGGAGGTAGTCCCCCCTCCTCTTCAAGTATTCCAACAAATGATACCAAGGGCGTCAGCATAGGTGTCCTTTATTTAAGATCCCAGTGCTACAGCTGTGATGCTGTAACACTGGGATCTTAAATAAAGGACATCTATGCTGACGCCCTTGGTATCGTTTGTAGGTCTGTTTAAATATGTCCAGATCAGTTATGTAGCTAAAACTTTTTCCGCCCAGAGCTGTAGCTATGTTTGCCACATCTTTTTCATCTACAGGTCCCTCATCGCATTCATAAATCATAATCGTCAAATGTTTTGGTCACGACATTCTAAAGTCAAAACTTCTCTTATTTTTCTGTCAATGGAGCTATATGAAGGCTTTTTATCTGTGGGAAAAGTTTTCATTGGTACCATGTTAGGACACATACAATTTTTAATCACTTTTCATTTTGTTTTTTTATGAGGCCGGATAAAAAAAAAAAAGTAATTTGGGCACTGTTGCAGTTTTTTGTGGTTCTAAACTATACAGATTAAAAAACAAAATAATTCTATAGATTGGATTGTTATGGATGCAGCAGTAACTATTATGTGTACTTTTTTTTCTTCATAAATAAAGTGTGTGTGTTTTTATTGGAAAATTTGTGGTTTTGTGTTTTCATTTATTTTTTAAAAATTTGTTTAAACATTCTTTATACATGACAGACCAATGGCCTACAGCCAATTTGAATTGGGATGTAAACAGTCCTTCTCATCTTGTTGTTGAAATTGTGACATCATGAGACCAAGACAACACCTTACAATTGATCAACAGTACCTCGCCATTGCAAAGCTTCAAGCAGGATGCTCTCAGACGGAAGTGGCCACTGAGCTTAGAGTGTCACAAAGTGTCATCAGCAGGATGTAACAGAGATACAAAGAGCCTGGAAAAATCTGCTTCATTGTAAAAAATGCCCTGCGGAAGCCGATGATGAATGCCGCACAACTCCGGGCGCGGTGAGGGAGGTGCGAGGCAACCAAGTGTCACATCAGACCATTCGTAACCGTTTACATCAGTGTGGTCTGTGTGCTAGATGACCTGGTATCACACCACTAGACACAACCAGTATTGTCATTCATGGGCTTGAGAGCATCTATGCTGGATGAGGGACCAGTGGTCCTCAGTGATGTTCAGTGATGCAAGTCGATTCACTCAGAAATGATGGCGGCCAACGATGCTGGAGACATCAAGGAAAGTGCTATGCATCAGCCAGGTCAGGTACCCTTGCTAGTCGTCTAGCACGCAGACCACAATGATATAAACAATTACGAATGTTCTGATGTGACACTTGGTTGCCTCTCACCTCCTATAAACGTGCCTGGAGTTGTGTGGCATTCATCATCTGGTTTCGGAGGGCGTTGTTTACAATAAAGCGGTCATCAGTGCGTGATATAGCCAAAGGATGTCCACTTCTTTGCCTTTCTGTGACTCTATCTCTGTTGCAACCTGCTGATGATGTGACACTCTAAGCTCGGTAGCCACTTCTGTCTGAGAGCATCCTGCTTGAAGCCTCACAATGGTGAGGTACTGTCGATCAATTGTAAGTTATTGACTTGGTCTCTTGATGTCAAAATGTGAACAGCATGATGAGGAGGACTGTTTAAATCCCAATTCAAATTGATCCCCTAAATTTATTGGGCGATTCAGAGATCAAGCACCTGTTGTGAATTTTGCCATTAAGCTCCTCATTAGAGATCAGCAAGTTGTGCGGTAACTACTGAAATATTGAACAGTTGGACATGTGCATTCTAAAGTTAACAGGTGGTTCATTTAGTTCATTTAAAAAAAAAAAACAAAAAACTTTTAAAATTTTTACCCCTGAAATTTACCAAAAACCAAATATTCCTTAACCCTTTTTGGGGGAAATTTTTACACTGTGTGCTTCTTCTGTTTCTTTGCTTTTTTCCCGAAAAATAAACCCTATTAAAATTTTTTTTTCTCCAAAATGCCTTTTAACCTTTCAAGTGTGATAAAACCAAGGGGGCAACAGAAAGACCCGCTTTTGGGGGTGTGGGGGTTTTTATCAATGGGTTTTTCAAAATGGGAAAAACATTTCCCAGTTCCTACTTCAAAGTAGAAATTTTTTTAAAAAAATAAAGTTTGGGATCAAATTCTAGCAGTCAAAAGTAATTCTATGGGAATAAAAAACCCTCATTTTTAACAGTAAAACCAAACTTTTTAAAAAGGACCTTTTAAAAAAGGGCACAGTCAATAACTAATAAAACCCAAATAAAAAGCCTTTGGGTGAATGGAAATTTTTCTTTTTTTTATCCAAAAACAAATTTAAAAGGCTTTGCAATACCGGGCCCTTTCTCTTTCACATTTTGTGCTCGGAAATGTTTTATTCTTACTTAGACCCTTTTTGCAAAAACTTTAATTTAAACCTTTTAAAAAAAAGGAAAAACCAAAAAGATTTCAAATCAAAACAGGGCCCTTTTTCAGGGCCTTTTGAAAAAATTCCCTTTTTCCAACCAAACTTTTATTAAAGGGACCCCTGACTTAAAAAAGTAACAAAGCCTGGGATATTCATTCAGAATTTCATTTTTATATAAGAGAACCCATGCAAAAGGGTTTTTTACTCTTGTATTTTATACATCTCAAATATTCTAGAAACTACCGCAATGGGTATTTGAATAAAGTGATTTCAGAATGATCAGGGAAGGGTAAAGGGGGAGGGTAAAACTAAGATTTCGGGCCCCCTTTTTTTAAAACTGGGATTTCCGTTTTGAGGGGTGGGGCCGTTTTGGGTTTCCCTTTATTTGTATTACATTTTAGGTGTTAAAAGTTTTTATTATTTTGTAGAATAGCATTCTAATATATGAAACCCTGCCTAAGATAAAGTTGGGTCTGCACATCCACACATAATCTGCATAATCCAAAATGATTTAAAAAAAAAAAAATGAGCATAGGTGCACACTGGTGTGGCAGCAAAATGCAAACACAATACAATATCTGCAGCACTCTGCTAACACTAAAAAACAGTCAAAGGGAACAGGAATTTTTGGGAAAAGAATTTCTGCTACTTTTAAATACATGAAAACTTGAGGTTGTTAATGTACATTTATTTATCAAAACTGTAAGGCCCATCTACCACAGCAAGAAGACCTCAATACAGATGGGAACCTACTCTGTTACCTCTATTGGTGTCTTGTTCATACCTCCACATTTAAGGGAGAGAAGATTCCAACTATACACTGCTCTCATTTAAAAAGCCTGTGCGGATGGGCAGAGTGCAAAAACCAAAATGGGGGCCAACCTGTAATGAGGTTGGCTTACCCATTCCAGATGGGCCTTACAGATTTGATTAAAAATTTACACCAAGAACCTCAAGTTTTCATGTATTTAAAAGTAGCAGAAAGGCTTTTCCAAAAAATTCCTATGTTCCCTTTGATTGCTGATTAGTGTTAGTAGAGCTGCTGACATTGTATTGTGTTTGCATTTTGCTGCCACACCAGCGTGCACCTATGCTCATTTTTCTAAATAATCATTTTGGATGTGCAGACCAAACTTTATTTTTAGACTGTTTGTATGGAGGAATGGCTGGCCCCCATTTTGGTTTTTGCACTCCGCCCATCCAGACAGACTTTTTAAATCAGAGCAGAACACAGAGGTAGGATAAATATCGACAGCGACTCACAAGTGACTTCTTCTCTGACAAGAGTCATCATTGTTTTTTTTTTAACACCTTACTTTCCATCTAGTGGCTAGACTTTAGCCCAGAATGCCAAGGAGACTTCTTCCAGGAACAACTTACGACTGCAGGTTTTGTGGTATTGTTGTTTTTGGCTCCACATTATATCCTAAAAATATTCAGATAGCTTTAATATATAAATTCAGATAGCTTTAATATAACTAAAAGTCCCAGTCTGATCTCAAGTCTAATGACCCAAACTCACAGCAGTATAGATCTCTCTGATGCTATAAGTATCTTTCTTTAAAGGGCTTGCATGAATGAAATACTCTGTCACTTCCTGGTCAGACTGTCTGTAATTAGCATACAGCTACCTGGTGTATTCAACTTTGTGTTAATTCTGCTAATTAGTTTAAGTTAGCTCAGAAGCTCTCCAGAACTGCTAGCAGGAGTTTTTATCTGATCCCTCAAACAAAAGCCCTAATTAGTGCTGTTTACTTTAGATAAATCAAGCTTTTTACTGCTGGTCAGCACAGAGCTGCTGCGACCTGTGTGATGACCTCACTCACTGCTATCATGTAGAACAAACAGCAGGGGGGAGAGATGTTTACAGGTCGGTCACTTAGGGAACAGGAATAGCCAGGGAGGTGATAAATTCACTTGTATCTCCTTAACAAAAACAGATGAACAAAGCAATATATTTGGAAAATGTCTTTATTTTGTGTTCCCTACATTTTGAAAGCTATTCTTTGTAGCGAGACAACCCCTATAAGTCCATGGTTGTGCCAGGACTTGAGGCCACATTACGGTCACCTCATTGAGGCCTTATTCTTTTTACTAAGACAAAGTCTTAAAAGGGCCACACTTAAATGCTCTCTAATTATGACAGTGCTGCACACTGCACCTAAAAAAATAGTGTCAAACACTGTGTCCCTGAAATTAATAGTACCACACACAGTGCTTCATAAAAATTAATTCTCACAAAGTGCCCTCTGAAACACAATAGTGTCATACAGTGTGCTCCCCCCAAAAAGTTCTAACTATAGTGCGCTTAAAAGATAATAGTACCACTTGAAAATGAAGTGCCAAACTAAGCAATAGTTGTCCCAATTTCTGTACCAATATCCAGTATTGGACTGGGGTGCTTAGGTCCCACAGGTGGAGTTGATTCTAGGGGCCCACCAGTTGAACTGTTTCTGGGTGCCCTGGTGGAGTTTATTTTAGGGGCCCATAATACAGCTACTGTAAATGACTGTACATGCCTCCTATACTCTACCTCTTGCATTTGCCTCTTTTTCTCTGCTTTTCTACCTCTTTTAAGGATATATATGCAGTTAAAAACAACTCCAAGTCTACCAGTTCAGGGGCCCTGTGGTCCAGTCCGAGCCTGCCAATATCTACCATTGCAGGTCACACCTGAATTCCTCAGACCTGGCTCCTGCCTTCACAGTAAGGTGCGAAATCATAGGGCAGGGAGCCTAGCAGAGCTCTCCTGCAAGCACCCTGATTAACATTCTTTAGTAAATACACTTAGTTGTAGTCTTAGGACATGAATATATTTGATACTATGAGGGAACTGGGCTGAAATCCCAGTT
This sequence comes from Phyllomedusa bahiana, assembly GCA_025379985.1. NCBI lineage: Eukaryota > Metazoa > Chordata > Amphibia > Anura > Hylidae > Phyllomedusa > Phyllomedusa bahiana. The sequence continues at coordinate 13,392 of JAODAL010009959.1, forward strand.
CTGTGATCCTGATCTCCTTTAAATAACTGATTTTGGAGCTAGTTCCTACAGAGCAGCCAAGCAGGGATAGTATCCAATATCTACCCAAATGATATTTGGAGTAACTACATGCAAAAGGGCGGCCCTAATGTGAACCTCACCCCTAGTCACCCCTAGTAAGAGCTGTAGGCTCCTTTTTAAGGGTGGTCGTAGGGTCATATCAGAATTGATATAAAATCTGCTTGGCTGTTCTGGTAAGATGCGCTGAGCGTTAAAGGTTAAATAGTGACATACTCATCTTGATACACTTATTTTAAACTTTTTGTTTGTTTTTGTATTGCAATTAAACTGCAATTTTTAATAGTTATTTCTTAAAATAATTCAGTTCCCCACGTCTGTGATTAACCTTTTATTCAATAGGAGACACATACACAGAGCTGATGCCGAATGCTTCTGACACTTCTGACTTATTTCCTTATCTTCTGGAACAAGAAAGGATTGTCAAAAACCAATATACTCAATCCTCATTTTTCCCATTATCAGTAGATAGTGATAAGGCCTCAGTGCATGTTAAGGCTATGTCTACACAGCACAGAAAAACATTCATTTTTCAAGCGTTTTTCGTTCTCTAAAAACGTTGAAAAAGAGACTGAAAAGAGGTACCATAGACTTCTATAGTAAAAACGTTCTGTTGTCTCCACAGACGTCTTTTTTCTGCTCGTTTTATTTTCCGGTCGTTTTTTGAAACAGGTTGCAAAAAACAACTAAGCAGGGCAGAAAATTTTCTATTGGAGTCTATTGTAAAGTGCTGTACGTTTTTTGGTGCGTTTTTTGTGTGTTTTTGGCACGCGTTTTTGCAGAAATACATAGCAAATCTATTGATGTGCATCTCTGCAAAAATGCGCAAAAAATGCAAAACGCGGCAAAAAGCGGACGTTTTTTCAGCAGCTTTTGACAGACAGTTGACAAAAAACTCAGTTTTATGAAAGTTTTTAGAATTCGGTTTTCAGGACGTTTTTTTGTCCTATGCTGTGTGGCCCTAGCCTAATGGGTTTTCCACTTCTTAAAAAAGTTCCTTTCGCGAACCCACTGCAATAAAATAAAAAATAACAGATACTCATCTTTTCTATTGCCATTGTTCTAGTGCTGCTGGAGTTTAGGAGTCCTCCGCAGGTCCCTCACCCTCCACGGCTCACAAGAATGTAAGCCAGTCACTATTCTGCATATACGTGACTGCTGATGCCAGTGAGAGGCTTATGGTCATATGGGACATCATTGGCAAGGTGGTTGCTAGGGTATTTTTATGGATAAAACAAATATGTTCCTGTCACTAATTTTCTGTGTTTTCTGTTAAGATACTGTACATCACCTTAGCAGTACACTGTATAATGAAAATTAGTGTTGACATATTTGCCTCTTCAAAACCACTAATAATATTAGTATAGTTACCAAACAATACACCTATAGATGGAGCAAGCATACTACACATATTACCGCCATACTGTTACTGAAAAAATCACACAATACCAAGACCATCAAGGGACATAAGGGACAAATAATACTGCCAGACAATGATCACATGCGATCACCACATAGTGACCTGGTGTTCTGCGCACATATAAGTGATTACAGTGATGTTACTTTCAGGGACTCACAGGTGACGTCTTCTTTGATAAGTCATTCTTTTCCCTTTATTTTCATTTCGGCCTAGACCACCACAATAACTTCTCCCGGCCATGACTCATCTCTGCAGAATTTGCCACAGAATTATCTTAGAATGATTCCAGCACTTTCTTTTCGATTTCCCACCACTATACAAACTTCCGATAGTGTAATAGGCAGAGGTGGGGGATTATGGAGTAATAGATGGGGGCTGCATTTTGTGTTGGCATTAGGCCACATTACACATTGGTTGCAAAGAGAGGCAGGAGATGGGGTACAGAATACCGGAGGAGAGGCATGTGAAAGGAAGATATTTTGCAGCTCAGTGTGTTCTGTGATCTTCAAATGAAAAAGCATTGTTTTTTACCACTTTTTTGGCCAGCAGACCTCTGATAGGAGTTGAAATTGTCCCTGTGTTTTCAGTTCTATTGCAATCACTGCATGTCAGTGTTCCCAAAAACCGTCTTAACTTATCCCTATAACTTTTAAATAGTTTTATTGAAGTCGGTGCGTCTGTTTGGCGCAAAGAGCTCAGTTGTACGCATATTGTGTTATACATATTTAATAGTAAATTATGCCTGTAGTCAGTGGTGCGAAGGCCGCCATATTAATTCATATAATATTTAAATACTCTTATTGACTCCTTTTTCTGGCACTTTTTAATCTGTGGTCATGTAGATTTAAGGGTCATGCTGCGGTCCCAGGACAGGCATAGTCAATGTCCAGTTCAACTAAAATGGTGGTTCAAAAACTCCTTTTACAGGCACTTTTTTAATCTGGGGGCAGCAGGTTTGGGGTCATCGCGGTCCACACGGGCATATCAATGTCCATTCAACAAAATGATGGTTCAAAAAAAATATTTCCTTGGCACTTTTAAATTTTGTGGGTCATGCGGGTTTAAGGGTCATGCTGGGGGTAAAACAGGGATATAAATATCTTCATTTTTTCTGTGCCTTGCTGCCAATTGTCTTGCCTAAAGGTACACAATCCCTTTCTTTGGGAGTTAATTCCACTTCTTACCCCGTTTGGGGTAAGAAAGAAGCTGTTGTTCCCTCCCATAGACTTTAAAGGCACTGGCGATTATTTTTTATCAGCATCCGGGATGATAATTGCGATATCGACTATCGATCCGATAACGATAGTTGACTATTTTCCGATAGGATTACGTTGACATTCATCGGGGGCAAAAGTCCATATCGGGAATTATCAAGACATTTCTGCAGCCCCCCGATTTAAAAATGCCGGAAAAAAAGGGGTCTTTCAACCACCATTTTAGTTGAACGACATTGAATAACCTGTTCTGTACCACATATACCCTTAAACCCGTCTGACCCACAGATTTAAGGCCGGAAAAAGGAGTCTTTGAAACCCCCATTTTAGTTAAATGGGCATTGACAACCTGTCCTGTACCGCAGTATGACCATTAAACCTGTCTGACCAACCCATTAAAAGTGCCCCAAATAGGAGTCTTTTAACCAACATTTTAGTTGAACTCGACATTATATACCCGTCCCGGGGGCCCAGCATGAGCCCCAAACCTCATGACCTCCACATCTAAAAATGCTGGAAAAAGTAGTCTTTTAAACCCCCATTTTAGTTGAACTGGACATTTACTATTATTCCCCTGTACCGCAAATGACCTTAAACCGTCTGATCCATAAAATTAAAAAGTGCCACAAAAAGGAGTTTTTTAACCACCATTTAGTTTCAACGACTTGAAATCCCTTTCCCTTTGGCCACAACATACCCCAAACCCTCATGACCCCCAGTTTTTAAAAAGTGCCGCAAAAAGGGTCTTTGAACCACCATTTTATTTTAAACTGGACATTGACTATATCTGTCCGTACCGCGATGCCCATTAAACCTGTCTGACCCACAGATTAAAAAAGGCCGGAAAAAGGATCTTTGAACCACCATTTTAGTTAATGGACATTGACATATCTGTCCTGTACCGCGGACCTTAAACCTTTTCTGACCCAAGTTTAAAAAAAGTCCCGGGAAAAAGGGTCTTTGAACCACCTTTTAGTTGACGGGACATGACTAATCTGTCGGGGGCCCAGCATGAGCCCCAAACCGCATGACCCAACATTTAAAAATGCCGAAAAAAGGAGTCTTTGAACCACCATTTTAGTTAACTGGACATTGACTATATCTGTCCTGTCCCGCAAATCCCATTAAACCCTGTCTTTTCCCAGAAAAAAGTGCCAAAAAAAGGAGTCTTCAACCCCTTTTTAGTTTAAACGGACATTAAAATATATTTTCCTGGGCCACAGCATGCCCCCCAAACCTGCAAAAAAACCCCCCCAATTTAAAAAGTACCGGAAAAAGGATCTTTAAACCCCCAAATTTTTATTTTTCACTGGACATTGACATATACCGCCCTGGGCCACAGCAGACCCCAAACCTGTTTACCCATAGATCACAAAGTGGCACTATGCTATTTTGAAAAGTGACTGTCTTTTAAATTTTTTTTGGTAACTGACATTTGTTTACAGAATTATTTAGGGAAGTTTTTATTTTATTTTACATTTTTATCTTTTTGTGATAACATACAAATACACCCCCCCCTTTTTTTTTTTAAAGGGTATTGTTACACGTGTGATGGTTAATTTCGCCCCACCCCCCCATAAGTAATACAAATGTCCAATCATCCCAAAAACACTTCTTAGTTGAAAAGACATTTGCCCCCCGGCTTCTGAGACTGTTTCAGCCAAATAAATTTCAAAGGTTTTTTTTTCCCTCCAAATCCTTCTCATTGATTGGGGACAACCCCCCTTGGGAAAAATGATGCAACCCCATAGTGACTCCAGCCCCAAAAAATTTTTAAGTCTCAAATTGTGCAATTTGTGTCCACCCGGGGGCCCCTTTTTGACACTACTTCCAAAATCCCCTTTTCAAAATCTGATTTTTTAGAGAAATTTAAAGTTTCCCTGATTGCCCCTAAGTGAGACCAGTGCTCCCGTCAGCCATCTTTTAAACACGGGGTCCAGCTCCGACTTACAGGGGGCAGTGAGGACAGCTAGCGCTGTCATCTTTAACACGCGGGTTTCAGCTGCCAGGGCCGGGTTACAGTGGGTGGGTGAGACCCAGGCTGCGTCTGTCATCTTTCAGGGAAAAAAATGCCCTTTTTACCCAGCAACGAAAACTCGGTGAAGCAAGTGCGAAGGGAAGGTGGAAAATTCGTCACTCAAACCGGGGTAGCGCTTGCCTCTCCGTATGGTGCGCCCAAATTTGAGCTTCATTTAAATACGGGGGTTTAACCCCCTTTTCCCCCAGGTCCCTTTTGTCTTGGATTCTTTTTCTCATTTTACTCAAGTGCTGGGGGAAATTGTCTTGTACTTGTTCTCTGTCCTCTCCTACCCGTCCTCAATAACCTACATTGGTCAATTTTTTCCGTACCCCCTTTGTAAAATTCAGGGGAATTTTTTAAAACCGCTATTTTGTACATGCAAGTTTTTTTTAGTTTAATTCAGAAAAACATTTTTAAAATGGGAGGGAACCCCCATGTTTTTTGTTTCTTTTTTTTTTTAATTGTATTAAATGGGTTTCTCAATACGGGGATTGAAGCTATGTTAAAGATCTTGCAAAAAACAAGAAAATTTTGAATATGTGTCCATTAACAGTGTCCTCCCCTATTCCGTTTCTGACAGCCCATCACCCTTGAGCCACTCTGACAATTGTAAAAGAAATGCTGTTAGAAAAAACATTTTTTTAAAAATAGACCGTAGATAGCTGCTGCACAGCAAAATCCCCCAAAAATTCAAAACATGCCCTTGACCCTTTTGACAATTGTAAAAAAAAATGTCTATTAGAAACAACATTTTTAGAATGGGACCTGTAGTATTGCTGCATTTCAAAGCACATGCCCCAAAAAATTATAAAAATGACTTCTCCCCACTGTTAAAAATTGTGGGGGAAAAATGCCATTTAGAAGCCCCATTTTTGTTCCAAAAATACCACGTTATTGCTGTATCCACAGAAACATGACCCCAAAAAATTAAAATATGACTTTCACCACTGTTAAAAATTTATGGGGGGAGAAATGCCCTTAAAGCCCATTTCTGTTCCAAAGGACCACGATTATTGCTGTATCTCACAGCAACATGACCCCAAAAAAATTATAAATATGACTTCCAGCCACTGTTAAAAATTGTGAGGCAACATCCCCCAAAACCTTGACAATGCGAAAAATTCTAAAGTTGAAGTGAGAAAAGGAAATGGTTTTGTCATAAACCCCTTAATGTCTTTTCAGTCTCCTCACAGCAAAACCACAAAATAAACTGTTGGAACGAAAAAAAAATTTTAGTAAGAAAAATCTTTTTAAAAAACTTTTTTAAAGGGACCATTTCTGGAAAGGGTGTAGTAAACCGGGCAACTAATCGTGCCCCTCGGCAATTGGGGGCCACAACATCATCAAGATCCTGCCTGATTCACTTGTGAAAGTCAAACGATCCACTTTATCTGTGGAAAACCGGGATGGTTTGTTTTAATACTCCTCTGGCTTGCTAAAGGGCCCCTCAAAATTTGACCTGGCTGCTGGGCGGACAACACCTAAAAAGGGCGTGACGAGCCAGCTGGGGCCATTCGTCCTTTTTGGGTACCCCAAAGTTTTGGTCCGGGAACACATACAAACTCGTGTTGAACGCAGATATCGTGCACCATGATTTTAAACTGGTCTCTGTGTGTTGGATGTTGCCCTGCATTGCATGCTTTGGTGAGGGAAAATAAAGATGCCAAGGTCACCCTTTAGGCTTCTGCCCTTGCCTGCGCTGCTGCTGCCGCTACGGCATTTGGCACTTATGCTGTCACGTCGTGATGTTTTTCCCAACCGTGATTTTGAAGAATTGAATCAGACGAAACAGAGCCCCCAGTTGATCAATCAGAAAGGGGCCCCTTTTTCCTGCTTTTTTACCTTATTTGGGTGGGTGGAAGGAAAGGTGTTTTTTTTTTTGTAGGGGATCCAGGGGGGTGCCCCATAACTGTTGTTTATTTTGATGGCCTTAATGCGAGGTCATGTTGGAGGAAATGGAGCATCCCTGCACTCATGTGAGAGATGGAGCCTTTTTTTCCCAAGCCCTGGGGCAAGGGGCATAGCAAAAGATCTTCCTCATCTTTCCCCCCTCCCCCTCAAATTCGCGCCAACCTCTTTCCAACAGGGACATCGTAACTCGGGATCTAGGAAAACCCCCCTCCTCCTCCCTTCCGGGACGCCCCCAAAAGGGCCCGACTTGCCTAATGACCCCGGAAATGGCGCCTCTTGAACTAGTCCGGGCCCCGAAACCACTGCCTAATGAAGACCATAAAAATTTAAAACTATCGGGCCTTTTGGATTTGACGGAGAAAAGCTCCCGGGCCGCATCTTGACCCTTCCTCCCCGTTGCTGGCAGGGCCTGTGTTCAGGGGTGTCCAACAATCGTTTCCCAAAAAAAGCACCACAAGGTCAGTGACAAGGGCATCGTCCCCATGACCATTTTTGGGGGCTTTTTTCAAAACTGGCAAGGAGGGGCAAGCTCTTTCCCCCTGCCTCCACTCTCGGGCTAAAAACCCCGAGGTCTTTTCCCCTGCTTGTCGGGCCATTTCACTTCGTACTGGTAAGGCATTGCGCTGCTCCACAATCCGGGGAGCAGTGGGGGTGGGAAACCGCGTGTTCCACATCAACAAAGAAAAGGTTGACGGGAGGGCCCGGGTGAGCTGAACGCAGCCAGGCGGGACGAAGCAGGGGGGCAACGGCGGGAAATGCGAACTCAGACCTCGAGCCTTCTTCGCAGGCAGTCCAGACCCGGGGATGCTTTGAAATTTCTCGCGGGTTCTGACATTTCCAGGCAAGGGATTTCCCAGCCCACCACTTTAAGGGGGGCCCCAGATTTTACCCTTTCGCACAATAAAATTTTCCCGCACAAGGTTTTTGTCACCCACCAGCACTGGCTCGTTGCGGAAGTCGTTCACATCCTGACCTTTTGTGGGCGGGCTCCAAACAGATTAATTTCAACAGGCCTGGGTTTTTGGCCCCCTAACCACCAGAGACCTTTGGGGGAAAAAAGCCCTGCACCATCCCTGCGGGTTTTTAAGAGCGTGCGCCCAACCCGAAGCCACCCAGATCAAACACCACCCGCTCACCCATTAGCTGTCACAGAGATATGCGGCCTTTCCTGCTTACAGTCCATGTGCGGGTGGTGAATGGATTTTCCCCCACACAGATGCAGAAACGTGTTTAAATTTTAGATGACACGGGTGGGCAGGGCAGGGAGGCTTTTCTGGCAAAGAAATGCGCTCGGATTGGGATTTGGGGGGGCAAAGGGGGATGATGTTTGGGGGAACCCCTCTGTGTCCACCCAAAAACGGAAAGGGGAACATTTCCCCAAAGGCCAAAAACCTGGCATGCCGACATTCAAGGCTTTTGGGTTTGGGGGGGTTTGGGGTTAAAGTGTTTCTTCGCCCCAAACCTGGGGAAAACAGAAGGCTGCTGTAGCTGGCCGTGTACGGCGTGCAGGTCGTCAAAATGGCGGGAAGGAGAAGGGGGGGAAAGGGTTTTTGGTGGGGGGTGGTGGTACTCGGGGCGGTGGAGGCTGAAAACGGAACTATCCCTGCTGACTCTGAGAGAAATGGGGGCCCGAGGACGCTTGGGTGGGGCGGAGGGGGTAGGGGGAGACAAGGGTGTGACAGGGGTTTAGGGGCCCGGGTCTTTCCTTTTTGGCCCAAATGTTGCCTCCATTTCACTATGCATTCGCTGCATGTGACTAACAGTTGGGTGGTTAAAAAACCTAAATTCTTGCCTCACTTATGCGTTTAGGGGAAAGGGGGGATTTGACATCGCGGGTGAATAGAGGCTTGCTCAAAAAAGGGGCCCGGGTTGAGAGGTTGGACCTTTTTGACGGGAAAAACGAGGAGCGGGGTTTTTGCTGACCGGGCTGGCGGGAATCAATCAGGGACTTCTCCCTTTTTGAGGGGGGACCCGTTTGACCCCTACCCCCCCCGTCTTCCCCTCGTCCCGTATGAAGCGCTCGCAAGCAAATTCTGCGGAAAAAACCACATGGGTCCGCAATGCCTCATCACCATCATTTAAAATTTATCAAAAGTGACTTGGTCGTCCTGATTTCTGCATCCCGAACTGCGGGCTACAAGCAGGGGGATGCAAGGCTTTTCCGATTTTTCCCCGGGGAATTTTTTCGATTGACCGGGTTTCCTTCACCCCCTCTGATGGCATTTGTAAGGGCGTCAGAGCAACTAAATCATCCCCTTGACTTTTAAATGCCTTTGACCCAACCGATTTTGTCATCAAAAAGGTCTTAAACAAAGGAATCCCATGGTGGGGACACGATTTACATTTGGGGTGCCTTGCTTCATTTGGACGGATGTGATGATGGGGTTCATTTGGGCCGTGACTGGGAGGCGAGGAGGAAGACTGGGATGCAGTTTGCATTAACCACTGAAGAAACAGTTGGCACCTGTTCGTTACTGAAAAACGGGCCCGACCGCGATGACAGGCCTGACGGCCTGCAACTGACGATCCGCTGGCATGCGGTTGTCCCAGCACTGGAAGGGGCACCCTTCCTCGTACCTTTCCCCCCATGTCCTACCCCCCCCTTTGCTCGCTTTCCACCCTAATTTTGCTCCATGTTCAGAAAAAAAAAATTTTTAGAAGGGATGGAAGAGTTTTGAAAATCTTTTAAAAAACGGGAAATCACAGCTATTCTCAAATCCCCCAAATCAAAACAAAATTTGGGTTGAAATGTAAGTTTCGGTACCTCTACAACAAAGCTTGACTACCCAAAATGAAAAAAAAAACTGTCAAAAATGATACGGATAATAACGGTATTTTGGCACCTATAATTTACCGTGGGGACTACAAAAAATTTCTGTATTCAAAATTAATGCAAAGTAGCTCTATAAAAAGCTTGACTGACCAAAATAAAAAAACACCTGTCTAAATGTATACGGATAATAAACGGGATTTTTGGGACCTATGAAAATTACCTGTATGACTACAAAATTGCTGTATTTAAATTTAACTGCAAATAGCTCTATCAACAAAGCTTGACTGACCAAAAATGAAAAAAAAAAAAACCCGTCTGAAATGAAAAAGGATAATAAACGGTATTTTTGGCACCTAGAATTTACCTTTTGGGGCACAAAATTGCTGTATTTAAATTTTTCTGCAAAGTAGCTCTACAAAAAGCTTGACTGACCAAAAGGGAAAAAAATACCTGTCTGAAATTTTTTAAAATAATAAAAGGTATTTTTTTGGGACTTCTTTCACCCGTGGTGACTACAAATTTTCTGGATTCAAATTTAACGCAAGGGGCTCTATCACAAACTGGCCTGCGCCCAAAAAAAGGGAAAAAAAAAAACGTATCTGAAATGTATAGGATAATAAAAAAGGTTTTTTGGGACCTTCAACCTGTGGTGATACAAATTCTGATTCAAATTTTAAATGCAAGGGGCTATATCAACAAAGCTTACTGGGGAAAATTGAAAAAGAAAACCTTTGAAATTTTTACTGATAATAAAAGTGGGGTTTTGCACCCAACAAATAGATGCAGTTACTAGAAAAGTCTGTATCTTTAAAATAAGGGAAAGCAAACAAAAAAAAGTTTTGGCTGTACAATATCCAGTACCTATATAAACTTGTTTGTTCGCCCGCGGGCCCCCCCCCCCGCTCCCCCTCATGACTTTACAGCGGAATGTTCCTTTAAAATTCCGCCCAACTACCTAAAATTTTGCAAATCTTGTCTAACAAGTTCTAAGGATCACAGCTAAAAGTAGAGCTGTCTCTGTAAAAAAAGAATAATTTCGCTAGCTGTTTGCTGAGCTGTTGGGGCAAGGGAGAGCACACTCCTACTCATGAGATGGATCGAACAGGAAGGGGGGTTTTATGTAAATCGATCATGATTTTTCCAACAACGCAACCATACACATCCCAGTCATGACGTGCACACACTCTCCCCTGCTTTTTGTAAACTGATTTGCTGGCCGCCAAAAATGACAGGAACGCCGAAAAAGGGCATATTAAAATTTTGCACAGATTTTAACCTAAATTTTTGCTGTCGACAAATCCGATCAAAAATACCGGCCATTTCAACTTTTTCGATAAAATCGCTAACACTACTCATCACTATTGGAGATACCAAATTGCAGGGGGAGCTGAGGGCATGTGCTTTACAAGTCAATCTGAGGGCTATCCGACGGGTTTTACTTGCTGATTTCAGCTTCCTCCTCTATAGCACACAGGTATCCATATTACACTGCTGCTAGTGTAATATTACCCAGCATGAAGATGGCAGCACAGAGCTTCTAGGTGAAAAGATGGTACAGCCATGCAGGCTCCCCCTGCACAGTTGGTTCTCTCAGCTGAGAAACAGGAAATGTCACAGAGTTTTAAACATAGTGATCCATCATGCTGTCAGGAGCTGACTTTCATTTTCCTAATTAAATATATTTGAGAAAGTGTCTATATTTTAGTCTTCTATTACTTCATAAGGTTCTCTGGAGGTGATAAGTCCTCTCTAAGTTCATTCCTTCCCTCCCCAGAAGTTCACCCACAGGAATGATCTTCAGGTGGTACATCAAATGAGGTTTAGTACTGTTGGATCCATTTCTATAACAAAATGGTCAATTAGGGAAGTTGTTGGGAAGTGTTTATTTAAATAAAGTGATTTTTGATGTTTGTAGGTTTTTACCATTTTATTCCAGTTTTAGTAGTGTAGGCGCCTGACAGACACTTCTTCATTACTATCACTGGGGATTGGTGTCAGCCAGCAGTGTCACCAGGGCTGCCATCAGAGATTTCAGGGCCCCATGCAGCAGGTGTCTGGACCCACCAATCCCTTTACCAAACCATGCCCCCCCGCCCACATATCCCCGTAGGTAGGTAGTTAGGGCCCCCAGTAGGTAGGCTGTTAGATAGGGACCCCAGTAGGTAGGTAAAGTCCCCCCAGTAGGTAGGTAGAGGCCCCCAGTAGGTATGTAGATGTAGGCCCCCAGTAGGTAGATATTGGTCCCCAGTAGGTAGCTGGGTAGATAGGGCCCCCAGTATGTAGATATTAGTCCCCAGTAGGTAGGTAGGTAGATAGGGCCCACAGTACGAAATTAGGTAGATTGGCGCCCCAAGTAGGTAGGTAATTAGAGTCCCCCAATAGGTAGGTAAGGGCCCCCAGTAGATAGGTAAATATGGGCCTCCAGTAGATAGGGGCCTCTAGTAGGTAGATACTCACCTCTTCATGCTCCTCTGGCGAGTCTGTTTGCTCTCGGCCCCAAGCATTATGTTTTAAGCTTAGGACAGGAACCAGCACAGGCAGCATGATGACATAACTTCATGGCAGGGACATGGAGCGCAAAGCTCTCTCTGCCCTGCTGTTCATCTCAATTGCATGCGTGTTGCAAGGACTGGCCTGGGGCCTGTTCTGTCTACCATTACTGTGAAGCAAGAGGGCAGGCCCCGTGTCGAAGTACTAGCAGTACTGCCCTAACAGCGGCCCTGACTGTCAGCCCAAGGCTCGCACTAACTCCTTCTAGTTATTTTGCTAGTACCCAATGCACCAAACCTACTGAAAAGAGCTAGGTCATTGTCAGAAGTGGACCTTCTGATGTGATGATCTGCTTCTGGGGCAGCCACAGGCTGGTATTTTTTGGATGGGAAGAGACCAATATGGAAGGACTTTCCCATCCTGATAGTATCAATCTGCAGATGCTGGTTTTATTTTGGCTGATTATGAAAAATTAGGTGGGGTCCCAGGTCATTTTTTTTTATTCTTTATAATTTATTGAAAATATTGAAAGAATTAAAAAAAAATGGGAATCCCCATATTTTTCATAATAAGTCAAAGTAGAACCAACAGCTACAGCCTAATACTATCAGGATGTGAAGGTCCACGGACATTGATCCCTTCCCATCCTAAAATTACTAGCCCGCAGCTGTTCCAGAATCAGATCATCACTTTACAGGGTATGTATCTGCCGGTACCCAGGCTCTTTTCAATACCCCTGGTGCATTGGGTACTGAGGTAATAGCAATAGTGGGATAGTGTCAGCCCTGGGGTGACAAAAAAACAAAACAATGGCTGACACCAAGATCCAATGACCATAATGGAGAGGGATCTTTCAGACACCTCCATTACTGATCCTGGAATGAAATCTTAAAAATCCACAAGTAAACAACAAAAAAACAATTTATTTAAAAAACCCTATGCTGGTCCAATGTAGTCCATTAAATCTGACGTAGTTCAAATGTGTAACCTAAAAAAAAGAAATAAAACCCAGATACCCTACATATACACACACAAAGCTGGGTGACACTCCATCCCTTATAGCAACCCACTTTCCTATGATAGGAAAGCTTGGTACCTGCTGTGGAGGATGGGGCATCACCTAGCTATCTTATGTTAGCCCCCACTAGGTAGGAAGAAATACTGATCCCCCAGAAGGTAGGTATATAAGCACCCCATTAAGTAGGTAGGTATATAGTCCTCTCATTAGGTTAGTAGGTATATAGACTCACATTAGGTAGGTATACTGGCCTTCACATAAGTGGGTATATAGGCCCCCTCATTAGTTAGGTATATATGTCCCAGTAGGTAGATACATAGGTGCCCTCGGTAAAAATAGAGAAAACCACAGCAGCACTGCCCAAAATATAGAATTTTTTATTTTTTTAAAAAGGTGCTCTCGGTAAGTAGGTATATAGCCCCCCGGTCGGTAGGTAGGTATATATTTACAATGAAAAAAATAATATTCACCGCCCCTGTTCCCTCACCAAGTGCCTATTTTTTCTGTCTTGTGTCTGGTGTAGGAGGTGTGACATCATCATGATCCCTGCACCAGAACACTACTTACAACAACTTCTAGGCCATAAACCCTAATACATACAGGGGTCAACAGTGGGGCAGGGAGCTATAATTTTCAACTTTTTGCATGTCCCATGGATTGCCAGTCTGCTGTGCGAGCAGCAGGAGGCATCAGAAATCCTGCAGTGTTGGGACAGTGGTGATAGAAGAGGTAAATATGAATTATTTTTTTCTTTTATCACAGTGACGAGGTGGGGAACTATTTAAAAAAGTGGAAACCCCATTTAAATTGTCAGTTGACCATCAGCATGAATTTTTATGGACAACTCAAGACCATCACACTGAGCCAAGAGATACAACTTGTTCTTGCCAGTCTAGAACAGTATCCAGATATGAACTAATAAAACTAGTTGTAAAATTATCATTGTTGAAAGGGGTTTTCCAGGAATAAAAAAAATGGTTGTGCCACACCTCTCCTAAGGTTCTGAATGGTACTGAAGCTTGACCCCAGTGACGTTAGCTTCGCCAAACTGCAACACCAGATGCAACCTATGGACCATTTAGAAAGTCTGCCAAAAAGCTCATAAGTATTGTTTTACATGAGGAAGTAAAATTAAGGGCTAGTTCATATGGCTTATTGCCGACATAATTGCGGGGACGGATTTCGCCCCGCAATTACGCCGGCTGCCGTGCAGCGGGGGCGGGGGGCTGGCAGCTCGCCAGCCCCATAGACAGTCATTATTCACGGTGAGTACACGCCGTAAATAATGTGCATGTCACTTTCTTCTCCCGCGGAGCGGGGAGGAGAGACGGAATCCATAGTTCTCTATGAGAACTATGGATTACCGTAATGGCAGGGACGGATTCCAGCCGTACTGCAGCGCAAATACGGCACGCAGTACGGCTGAAATCCGTGCCCAAATCAGCCGTGTGAACGAGCCCTAAGGCACCTGTTTTAATTTTGTATTCATTTAAGTCTGCTGTCTAGAGGTCTGGATATCTTGAAAACCTTTGAAAAATGTCCAGAAGGGTTTAGAGGGTTTATGGTAGTACAGCTCAGTCTTATTCAAGTCCATGTAAATAAGAAGAAATTGTGAAATTGCTCCCACTTTTATTTATTCTAAATTTTAATTGAATTACAGAAAAAAGTTCAATGAAATGGAAGTGGAAGTCACCGTAGTTCATGAGAAAAATTCCTGGGTAGGAATGTCCACTGGAGTTTAATAAAAATAATGGATATCCCAATGCCTATTACAGATAAGCTTAGTGCATGATTAAGGGATACCATGGGTTGCCTAATACATTTGGATGAACTCTAGAAGTGGTTAAATGTGATTTCTATTCATCATGAACCACTGAACATTTCCACAGGCTGAGACTAGATGAAAGACCTTCTTAAAAATGATCTAAGGTTAATCTAAACGTTAGCACAAAAGTGATGATTGTCAGCCATTGTGATTGAGCTTTTTTTATGGGAATATGGAGATACGGACAAGAGTGCGGCAACTACGATCTAATGTATAGAGAGTACAAAGTATTACACCTGGGTCATAAAATTCCAGAATTCAGACTTAATGGCTCTATCATGTCAACTGCTACAGAGGGAAGGATCCAGGGAGCCATTATTTCAGACGACTTAGAGCTAAGCAAGCAGTGCAGCAAAGCAGAGGGGAAAGACAGCAGGATACTAAATTGTATAGGAAGAGGCATTAGCTACACTGGGAGGGAGGTAGTAATATCACTCCATAGATCACTGGTTGAATCTAGGTCTGAATTGTGTGCACTAAAATAAACTTTCTTGTCCATTATCCAATGCATAGGCCAAATAGAAATTACTCATTCTTCTTAAAAATCTATCTATCTATCTATCTATCTATCTATCTATCTATCTATCTATCTATCTATCCCATATCTATTAATAATAAAGGGATCCTGCTGAAAATAGTTACATAGTATCATTTAAGCTAGAGGAAAGCAGAATGAAACCCCTGTGAATAGATGACAATTTGTCCTCACATAACTATAACTATTGATTATATTTTTCCAGAAAGATGCCCAACCAACTTTCAAAGGTAATGTGTCAAGTATTTCGTTTTGTTACATAGAGGAGGAATAATGGGAAATATATTTTTTAAGTACAATAGCTATTTATTTTTTATAAAATTCCCCTGCGTATGCTGTATTGAAGGCATGCATTTACTTTTTGCATTTTCTGCACAGGCAACACAACAGGCTGTTCTACCACAACAGACAATAATGGCATATCGCTAAAATATGCCATCATTGTCTGATAGGTGCAAGTGCACCAATGTTGGAAACGGGCCCCCGAAACTCACAGCGCAGACTGGAGAGCCAGTCGCGCTTGTGCACGGCTCTCCACTCTGTTCAATGGGAGTTCTGAGCAGAGCCGAACGCACTTTGCTTGGCTGTACTTGGAACTCCCATAGAACAAAATGGAGAGAAACTGCGCAAGTGCGACCAGCTCTCCGGTCTGTGCTGTGAGCTTCGGCCATCTTTTTCACTCCTTTAGTGGTCAGATAGTGTCAATAGGTTAATACACTCTGTAGGACAAGATGGTGTACCGTCCGTACTGCAAAGAGCAGAGAATGACATAAGAGATTATCTGTGTGTATGGTTATACTGCCCTATATAGTTCCTCAGCATTACAGTAGAGTCGTGCACAAAAAGAAGGTCTCTAATAAAGTAAAATACACAATTTATTGATGATACAGAACCATAAAACTAGGAAAAAACGCCTTTTAGGTCATAACATCAGACCCTTTGTCATAGCTACGTGCGACTCCTACATCTCGCGTGAGTTGGTTTTGCTTGTCTGTTTTATCCTACAGTAGAGTTCTCACTTAAGAATGATGAGAGGTCTCTGCTGTGCTGATGATGTCCAAGTCTATACAGCAAAGCTGAAAAGTAAGCTGCAGGAAAACAGTAAATGTTACCCTTTTGTATGTGGTCCAGGAGCCAGTATGAATATTTGCGAGTTTTTAATAAATCAACGCATAAAAAATAAAAAAAAGAACAAGAGTAAACGCAAATACAGATATAGTAAAACCTGATATCAATAGTATGTGATATTCTAATGAATTACCATCACAATATCAGTAACAATAAAACGCTTTTTCCTTAGACACACAGATATCCCTTACAGCTTATATTCACAGTCAGCATTTCTGTGACTGAATATCTGTTTCATACATGTGAATGGTTTCTGCAATAAACCCAATTCAGCTGAAATTGATAAAAATTTTCACTCCTGTCAGTTCATCCTTACACTGGTTAAGATAACCTTGTTTTTTATTTTGGTAAAAGATCTTGACACTGGTGGTTGCTCAATATATTCCCAATTTATAAATCCTCCCTATACAAGCTATAGTGGTCACAAAAAAAGAAATACAGTAAGTTATAGTCATGTGGCTTTTACATTAGAAACGTAATGGAGCTTTTGCCCCTGCTGCTACCACTATCTAGTTAAGTCATACAGCTCTCCTGAAGTAGGAATTTAATGAGTAGCAGGCAGGAGTAGCCACATACGAGATTATCCAAGACATGCCATTGTGATATAGGAGAACAAATGAATACCATTACGTTCTCTCTCATACCCAAATCATAATATTCCAAAATGGAACGTTCCAGCTGCAGGACCAAAAGGATTTTTTATGGTCTTCACATTTCACTGTTATTCCAAAATCTGTTCTAGACATTGTATCACTTAACAGTTATTGTCTCATTTACATTGACTTCTCATAAAAATCTAAAACCCAATGTTGTAGAAAATCCTTTACAGACTGTGAATTCACCGTTTAATATAAACAGTGATTATACAATATATAAAATGTGTATATTGTGACTATAAGAAAATGAGCAGAAATAATAATGTATCTTGCTTAAAAAGAAGACTCCACTTTTGGGCAGACCGGTCTGCTACCCGCCTTTTTTCTCAATTCATTGTGGTAGTATTGGATGGAGTGGACGGCATTCATAGAAAATACTAAGGGCAACATATATGAACTCGCATGCGCCATTTTTTTTAACTTAGCTCCGACACACCAGTTCTAAATAGATATAGAGGAGTGAATAATACGACAGTATGAGTGAAAGTGGTATGCTCCAAACATTTTTGGTGCATAACACTCAAAACTGAAAAAACTTTGAGACTCTCGGTTCACATATTTTGATCAAAAGATGTTTAAGCTGCCCACGACTTTCAACGTGATCTCAAAATCGGGCAGTCCCCATGCTAATCTTTACCTCTCAATCGAGCCAATTTAAAGGCCTCTCGCTGGGTCAACCGACCTCCATTATTCAGAGAGAAAAAATAAAAACACCCAACCCCCAAGCTGGGCCCCTTTTTATGACAACCTTGTAGAGTGGGCGGGGGACAGAAAAACCCAAAATGGAAGCACCCCTTCCTTCCCATATAGGTTAAAATCAATGTACACCAAGTATAAAAGTATGTTTTTTGCAACACAAAAACATTTCTGAAAAAACGTATGCAAACCTGGGTGCCACTGCAGAGCTGCGGCACACATGTAATTATAACATGTACACACATAGACCGCCGCCAGCGCACACTACTCAAAAAAAGGGCAATACACTACGTGGAAATCCCTAAAAAGCATTTAAAGCTATCTATCATAATTTTTTTATCTCTCTGAAAAATGGAGGTCGGATGACCCAGCGAAGGGCCCGATTGGCTCGATTTAGAGGTAAAGATAGCTAGAAACTGCCCGATTGAGATCACGTTGAAAGTCCGTGGGCAGCTTAACATCTTTTGATCAAAAATGTGAAACCCAGAGTCTCAAAGTTTTTTTCATGTAGATAGATAGCCCTAAAATGCTTCTTTAGGGATTTCCACGAGTGTATTTCCCTTTATCAGTAATGTGCTGCTGGCGGCGGTCTGTGTGTGTACATGTATAATTACATGTGTGCCGCACCCTGCCCAGTGGCACCCAGTTTGCATACGTTTTTTCAGAAATGTTTTTTGTTTTGCAGAAACATACGTTTAATACTTGGTGTACATTGATTTTAACCTATATGGGGAAAGGGAAGGGTGCGTCCATTTTGGGTTTCTGTCCCCGCCCACTCTCACATGCTGTCATAAGAAGGGCAGCTTGCAGGTTGGTGTTTTTTTTTTTTTCTATCTGAATAATGGAGGTCGATTGACCCAGCGAGAGGCCTGATTGGCTCGATTGAGAGGTAAAGATAGGATAGGACTGCCCGATTTTTAGATAACGTTGAAAGTCGTGGGCAGCTTAAACATCTTTTGATCAAAATATGTGAACCGAGAGTCTCAAAGTTTTTTCATGTATGATAGATAGCATAAATGCTTCTTTAGGGATTTCCACGTAGTGTATTGCCCTTTTAACACTCAAAACTGGCACATAGAGAGTTATGCGCCAAAGTTTGTATGACAGTTTTGCACCAAAATATGGCGCATTAAAATATGTTGTCAGGTGCATATTGTGCCAAGTTTGGCCGTATGCCTGTTCATACATCTATAGAATCAGCAATATATGGCAAAAAAATGGCAAAGGTGAATCCATAGATGTTGCTCTAAGTCCCGGATTATGTCATGAAGAAGGAATAGAAGTGTAATCAATAGCTGATGGCTACTCTCTGTACTCATGTGGTTCCCCAAAAACATACATAATTCATCATGGAATGGTCTCCACT
>JAODAL010009959.1:37500-107732 GCA_025379985.1 Phyllomedusa bahiana
CTGCCTGTACAGCCCCCATATGCCTGCCTCTACACCCCTATATGCCTGCCGTATACCCCCACAAGCCTGCCTGTATACCCCCACAAGCCTGCCGGTCTACTTATATGGGGCCCCTTTAGCTACCTAAACCCTACCTATATGGCCCCTATAGCCCACCTAACCCCTGTCTACCTGTATGGCTCCCTATAGCTACCTAAACCCTGCCTGCCTATATGGGCACTCTATTGGCTACCTAAACCTTGCCTATTTGGGGCCCCATATATCCTATCTAAGCCCTGCCTGCCTAAATGGACCCCATATAGCCAGGGGGGCAGGTGCTGGAAAAGTCAGGATTCTAAGATATTTGTGTCTAAATCTGCAGGGACAAGTGGTCGGGAGATGTCATCAAGATGGCGGACTGGACCGGATGCAGAACAAAAGAGAAAGTCAACGACTGGTCAGAGAAACGTCACCTGTGAGTCACAAGATGTAACTGCACTGTAATCACTTATATGTCTGCACAGGCTGTGTACACTGCTATCTACCACTATATGGTCACTGTATGGTGGTTATATACAGTCTGCAGAGCCTGTGTACACTGCTGTCTACCACTATATGGTCACTGTATGGAGGTAATATACAGTCTGCAGAGCCTGTGTACATTGGTGTCTACCATTATATGGTCACTGTATGGGGCTAATATACAGTCTGCAGAGCCTGTGTACACTGGTGTCTACCACTATATGGTCACTGTATGGTGGTTATATACAGTCTGCAGAGCCTGTGTACACTAGTATATACCACTTTATGGTCACTATATTATTATATATTATTATTATTAGACAGTATTGGTCTTTGTGTACTGATCAGTAATAGTGTAGGGTTATTATTCAGTCACTATGTGGTGGTAATTTGTGGTCGTGTTCTGGTGGTATAATCAGGTCCTTATGTAATAGCGTTATTGGTAATGTTGGTTTTGGTATAGTGGATTTGATTGGTAGCAGTATGATGGTGATATGTATGGTGAGGTATTTGCCCCTTGTATTATCTACATTATCTAACAGCATGTCCTGGTACATGGTCGGGGTCCGGGGGGGGGCGGGGGGGGGCCCCCATCCAAAAGTTTGCTATGGGGCCCTGGCTTCTCTAGTTACGCCCCTGTTTAGGAGTTAAACTACATCACCACATATACCGTATTGTTCAGACTATAAGAGGCACTTTTGTGCCCCCAAATTTGGGAAGAAAATGAGGGTGCAACCTATATTTTGATTCCAGCAGGAGGTAGGAGTGGGACAATGCTGTAGGCCGTGGGCTGGGAGGATGGGAGTCAAGAGCAGAGTCTCTGCTGCTGGAAGCTAGCGGCGGGGTTTAATTATCCCCTTCATCCATATGGATGTCCCTGAACATCTAAAAGGCATGAAGGATGTATAAAGCGGGCTCACACGCTGAGCCCACTCTATGCATAGCGGACAGCGGCTGTTCCTTACACTCACCGCTAACAAAGGGCCCGTGCCCCGAATGTTTTAAGACCCTAGCAACGCCCCTGTGTGTAACTAATACAGGTTTACAATGCTAATGAAAAAGAAGGTAACCAGAGATGGGGTCCCTCATTCCTCACTGCAGCACAAGCGCTGTCTTAAAAGTGCATGCATGCTTGTGTCTTCTTAAAATGCAATTATCTGCATATACTAGGGTAAAAGGTTTTTATGAACTACATTTTTAAGAATCATTAGATCTTGATGCACCAGTGGCCCATAGGAACATTTAAAGAATAATTTCCATGTCTCCAACCATAATTCCATAAGTGAGAAATAATCACTTATAATAATTAGTTTTTGGCTGTAGAAAGCTTTATTGCATTATGGTTGGGATATGTGTTTGTATATTGTTTTACTCTGCAATGATGATAATTATAAAACAGTCAGCGATCTGCTCATTGCAAAAATAGAATGAAGCTTAAGATATTTTCACAGTTTTGCTTTGCTGGATGAAAGACAAAGTGTGAAAGGCAGAGGCAGACTATTCTGCTGCTGATTTTTTGGCTGCCAACATGGTCTGCTGCTCAGTGAAGCCTTATACCCACTGGGATCTCTCCCTGCAAAGGCTATGACTCTATGTTCATACTTGTTGTAAATATGTTCAAGCCGTTTGTATCATAGCACCTTCTGCCTCAGAGGTTTCTTCTCACAACAAAGATTTTGAATAGGTTGCTGGAGTGTTAATGACTGTGTCTAGAAACAATCATCACTTCAGGAAACATCTTTACAAAACCTCATCTCAACGATATCGAGGCAGACTTAGACTAAGATCTCAGACTTACTGGATAGCCACCAGCTCTAGATTCTTAAGATATATATTTCCCAATGTGCCAGCTACCTGTGCAGCCATGAAGGAGGTTTTGTAATAGGCATTCATTAGATCCCCAATACACATGCACTCATTATATTAACAGCCATTTTGGTGATAAATGTGACTCCAAATAAAGCCTAATGGTTTATAGAGACAGTCCTGTGACTATTATGGGACCCATGGAAGAAGAAGCGGATAACGCTGGTTGCTTTAATTCCTCTATAGTCATTCCTCATGAGTATTGTAAACCTATTTCCATAGGCACTGCTATGCTATACTGCAATGTATGTGGAAACCAGCCTGAAGGTCCTGCTGATCTTCTCCTTTATAAAGGGGGTAAACAATTTTCAATTATAGATTTCAATTTCAACGATAGATTTCAGATTTCAATTATAGCCCCTCTGCTTTACGTTAATCTTGTCTGTTATGTTACAGCCCTAACTGAATGGAAGGTTTTAATTTGCCCACCAATCTAGACTGTATCTATTCAGAATTCCTGGAAAGATTGTGGTTGTGGATTTTGATCCAGTATAACGATGGGTCGTCCAGAGCTACTGTTGTGGTGACTTTACTATGGACAACAAAGGACAGTATGATGGGTCAGTGGGTTGCATTTTTGCATTGGGCTTAAAGAGTACCTATCACCTCCACACAAATACACAAAAATGACAGGTTCCTGCAAAGTGTCCCCTCCCGCCCCCCTGGAAGGGTTTATTAAACCTATTGCAGCTGAACAGCTGCCAGAGTTTCTTTGTATTATAAGCAGCATCAAGATGTAACATAAATGTAATGTTTATTTATTTACAGGATCCCAGTTGGACTACTTCAGATTTGTTGGACTGCGTCGGATCAACCTTGGATCTATTTTTTTTTCCCAATTAGAATAGTTAAAGAGGGGAGTGTTTATTTAAATAAAAGTTTTTTTGTGCAATTGGTGTCGGTGTGTTTTTTTCCATATAATTACAGTGATAGTAATGGAGGTGTCTGACATTACTATCTATCGGGCTTGCTGTTAGCCAGTGGTGTTTCTTGTTGCCCAAGGCTGACACTAACCTTGTGTCACTATTATCCCAGAACCCAACGCAGCAGGGGTACTGGGAAGAGCCAGTAACCATCCAATGTGATGGTCTGCTTCTGGAGAAAAGGAAGGGAACAGTATTGATGATTCTTTCCATTCTTATAGTATCAGCTTGCAGCTGTTAGTTTTACCTTGGCTGATTATGCAAAATAGGGGGGACCCAACATGGTTTTTTTCTGAAAATGTATTTATTTAATGAGAATCTAAACATGGGCATCCACTGTAATGATTCCAGAAGGTGCCCACTTTAGGATTCTTAATAAATAAATCATTTTTGAAAAAAATAAACAAGGTGGGATCTCTCCATTTTCCATAACCAGTCAAAGTAAAACCGACAGTTGCAGCCTGGGAAGGTCCATTAACACTGGTCCCGTCCCACTCTAAAAATACCAGCCCGCAGCCTCCCCAGAAGCAGACCATCACATTAGATGGTCCGCTTCTGATGGTAACCTGGCTCTTCCCAGTACCCCTGGTGTGTTGGGTACTGGGGTAATAATGATATGGGGTTGGTGTCAGCCTTGGGGTGAACAAAACTACTGCTGACTGACACCAAGCTTGAGCGCTAGTAATGAAGAGGCATCTGATAGACTCCTCCATTACTAAAACTGAAATTAAATGGAAAAAAACAGACACAAATTGCACAAAAAAAGTTTTATTTAAATAAACACTACCCGACAGCAGCCCTCTTTCACCATTTTATTAAAAAAAAAATCAATCCAATGTTGGTCTGACATAATCCAATGAGTGCGACATAGTCCAAAGGGGGAACCTGTATAAATATAAGAACATTAAAAAAACCATTAAAGTACTAAAGTCCATCTCCTGCACCCCATGAAGGTTGTGCATGTGGCTGATCTTCTGGAGGTGCATGGTACGGAGTTCAACATGCACAGTATGATTCTGGGGGGGACAGACCACAGCCATAGCACAATCTCCAGCGGGATGTTCCTATGCTCCCCCCCAAGGAGATTGTAAACTGTGCTCTGTACTAATCTCTCCCACCACTCCCCACCATTATGTTATGCATCCCAGTGCCAACACAAAATACAACCCCTCATCACACCACAACTTCTCCACCCATAGTCCTTTCCCCTCCACCTATCTACACCACATTACCTTCCCACCTATTACCCCATAGTCCTCTCACCTCCACCTATAACTCCACCTATCACCCTATAACCTTTCCACCTGCATCTCATAGCCTTTCCACCTGTCCCCCCTTCATTTCATATAGTGCTCTGAAAAAATTAAAGAGGAGCGTTGATAAGTTGCTATGGGCAACAAAGAAAGTCTTAGACCTAGCCAGTTTTCATACATGTGGCTCTAAGAGTACAGTTCCCTTCCACAGAGAGCTACAGGGCAGACACATACAGAGCCTTATCTGTGTGTACAAGCCTTCGGTAGTACAAAAGAGCTATGTTTAACTCTCTAATAATAAAGAGACAACTTTGTTCATTCTGTTCCAGTCAACACAGAACAGTTGATGAGCGACCTGCATAAAACATGTATAGTAGGCCTATTATAGCTATGTCTATTGTGGCAGAGCGACCATAGGTGGTCGCATGGTGCAGCCACTAGGTGGCGTACGGCAGGGGACCTGCTACAAATGTGCCACTGAGGGACTGGTCTCGGTGGGGGAAGCCAAGTGTTATCCTTCAGCAACTTTAGGTTGCTGACACTCTACGTAGTATGGGTGATGTCCAGCCATTATGGGTTGGCTTTCCCGGAACAGCTGCAGATGGGTGGGTGGCTGTTCCCAGGTTCCCACGTTTTGGGCCAGTCCCTGGATGGCTATAAGAGGCCTCCTACTACAGGTAATCAGGGGGCGTGATTGCTACCAGAGTGTGGAGCAGCAGAGGAGCTGGAGACAGAGGCTTGGGCCCCCGGAAGCTTAGGAGAAGCCGGAACCAGTAGAGACTGGCAAGAGAATGTGTTTTTGGGGTTGTGCAGTAGGCATAGACCCCAGTTAGTTGAGGGCTAAATGTGTATAAGTTTAGTTAGTGGCCTGACGGCCTGAGGTTTTGGTTTATTCTGTTGTTTGGTATGCTGTACGTTTAACATGTGCTTCAATAAAGTTGGCTGAGGCCTGTTGAAGATGGAAGACTTTGTCGGTGTGCCATATGTTGAAATGCCAATCTGGTTACCCAAACAGTGATCCCGGAGCTAAAGTACCCAAAGGATGGTCCAGGAGGGCGTCCGAATGTGAGTGGATCGTCACACTATGTAAGGTATATTAAGGGAACCATACAGAGGAGGCAATTGGGTCAAATTACTTAGACGTAAAGAGGGACAGTGGATTCTGAGGCTAGGCAAAAGAAGACCAGAAGGTCTCAATTTTAGAACAGATATGTTGTACTTTTACTGAAATATATGCAGAACTTATAGTAATAGAGTGTGTGTTTGGTTTTTTTTTGTGGTTTTTTTTTTTTTCCTCTGGGCTTTTTTCTTTTTTTTTTTTTTATCCTTCTTTCTTCTTTTTTCTTTTCAAACAATATAGTCACTCATTCACAAGTATTAATATACATAAATAGTTTTTCCTGTTAATGCTTAGATATATGCCATACTGTCTCAGCATATGTTGCTTGCTTGCATGTATCATGTGATAAATAGGCATTCATGTGATTGGTTTTAAGTTTCTTTTAAAAAGAAGGGCGGTACCCTTCACCGTCATCACAGTGAGCAAGGGCCATTGCCCGAAACGCGTTTGTGTGTTCCACATGGTGTGGGGTTATGCTGCTGTAGAGCTGTTTTACTTACCTTTGTGCATATAATAAAAGTTTGCTGTTTTAAGTCACGCGGACTTTGGGATTTTTGGACGGCTGGGTCCCGTGTGGAAGTCAAGCCCGGATATCCCTTCCAGTGCAAGTATATTTCCGCTTGGCCAGCGGTGAGCCGAAGGAGACGTTATACAGCAAAGTGGATCCTTGTGCATCATCATATGTGAAAGCAAGTCAGAGATAGGTGAGCCTTTTTTCAGTGTTTGCCTTTATATTAAGGGAACACCTACATTTGTATCTTAGTGAAGTGTATTAAGAATTTATGTATGTTATGGGTATTATTTTTCTGTTTCTATTAGTCCATTTATTTAGCAATAAAGCCTTGTTATTGTGGCTTATATCTGTTCACTGTATGGATTTCTCTGTAGCGTTCTAATGTATGCTTGTCAATTACACAAACATGGATATGTTTTATGTGACTGTTTTAGATTAGTAAATTGATGGCTGTCATATAACTCCAGAAAGCTCATGATAATATAATTACTAAGAAGGGGCATTCGTTTTATTATAAATTAGCAACTGGATTGCATCATTCTGCCACTGTAAATGGTCTTTAAATATTAATAGAAAAATAAAAATGCCGCAGTCCACAAACCTGAAAGTCTAGAAATTTGACAATTCCATTCCATTTATTTTCCCCTTAAGGTAATCCTTTGTGTAAAGTAATTATCTAATGCTTCTTAATACACTACCAGTATCGCACTCCTAGTACTAGAGGAAAAAAAAATCTGTATTTACCATAGAGATATAATTTCTTTGTCATGAAGATACTGTACACTTGTAAGGGGGCCCTATAAGAGCTCTGTAGAAGATGTAATACCCCCATCTACATGAGCCCTAGCATCTACAGTATTCTATATGAAGGTTTATGTACAAACTAATACAGTCCCACTAATTCCATGATCCAGCTGATTAGTGAATTATAATCTACATCAATAGAAAATTTCCCATTGACTTGTCTATAAATAATATTTATGTAAACATCACATTCTGACGATTATATATAGATAACAGCCTCTACTTACAAACTCAAGTCACATTATTCTGATGTCCAGAATAACCTCTTTGTGCAGCAGCTAGATGGGCTGGAAGTGACTCAATAAGGTATCTGGAGCCATGCTGACTGCATCCTACAGCTGCGTGAAGGTGCGTGAGGGAGGATCCATAGAGGGAACACAATGATCGAGCTGGTCCCACATATGTTCAATTAGGTTTAAGTCTCTTCTAACCAATGTTGGACATTTCTAGCCATGTGGATTGCCCGACATGGCACATGGAATGCATTGTCTTGCTGGAAGATCCCAGCTGTCGGACGGAAGACAATCGGCATGTATGGGTGTACTCGATCTGCAAGGATAGATTCATACCCAAATTGGTTGAGAGTGCCTTCCACATGGATGAGTGACCTAGAGAATGCCACAAAACATTCCTCACACCATAATGCTGCCAATACCAGATTGTGTTCTACAAGCAATGGTGGCAGGGTGTTTGTTTTTCAATGTTTGCCAGGATAGGTCCAATTTTGATACTGCTATGAATATTGAAGCCTATTATTCCAATGCAATTTTGTTAGCAGAGGTGCACTGACCATACATCTTCTTTGGAGTCCCATAAGGAGTAGGGTTCATTGAACTGTTGTTTTAGACACATGTCTGGTAGGCCCCTGGTTCATTTTGGTGGTGAGCTGCTTGACTGTAGAGTGTCAGCTCGCCCCCGTGCACCTTGATAACGGACATTCATCTCACATCCATACCATGTGGTGTTCCACAGTTTGCACATCCCTTATTCACAACCGTATTATTTGTCCACTCATGACACACTTTCACCACAGCAAGACACATAAAGTTCACAAACTGTGCAGTTTCAAACATGCCACCACCCTTGGCCCGACAGCCAATAATCATTCCTTTTTGCATCTCTGATAAATCGCCCTTTTTAACCCATGACAACAATGATTGATATTTGTGCAGACAGCCTCTCACACACCTTATATACCCACCAAGTTAGGAGATTGTTCAGGGATCCAGTTTGCGGGAATAGAGCGTATAACCCCAGATAGAAATGTCAGTGATAGACAGAAAAAGCTGTTGCAGGTGGAATCGAAGTGGATTCTGCGCAATGAGGCATTGGGACCATTGGGTTTAAACGATAGGAACGACCTCTCATCATTTTTATAATTATATGTTAGAATAGTGATAGGATAGTGACAGTTTGATGTATCACAGTTTTAATTATACTATAAGCTGTTATTTTGTATATGTACTACTGTTTATTGGGATATTTTATGTGACAAGCACGTAAGGAAAGTTAAATAGATGTGTTCACGTCATACTCCCAGTCATGCCTTGAGAAAGCGTTGGAGAATGCGAAACGGCCGTAGGCTAGAGCAGAGTTATGTTTGCTGTCGGCTGAATTGTGCTTGCAAACTTGTGTCGATTCCCTTATTCATTTTTTTTACAATAAAAAGGATTTACAGAAGAAAAGGGGTGAGTGCCGTGAAAATTTTAATGTTTTTTTTACCCACCAAGTTAGCTCACTTCACGTGATTTCCTTCTCGAGCTACACGCTGCCAATGTTAAAAGTAGGAAGTGGTCATAATAATGTGACTTGTATTTCATTTTACAAAAGGTGTCTGTCACAGATCACTTTTGCAGGACAGTCCTTTTCCTTTGCCAACCATTGACTGACTGACATGTAGTGCTCCCTCTCTTTTCAGAAAAGAGGTTCTGCAGCCGCCACGGTGTATTATAATGAAGTCCCAGCTTCTGCACAACATCATTATACATGTTTTCCCTGTTATATGAAAAAAGTTCAAAAACGTGGTGACCAAGAATCTTACACTTCAAATGGAGATTCTGCATCAGCTGAGGTGTGTATTATAAGGAATAACGTACCATAATGTATAACAATTATAAGAAGTCACCTTGGATTTGCGTGAACTGTATAAATGTGCTCAGGCCTTATGTTAAAAGTATGTTAAAAAAAAAACAAAAAAAACTATAGCTTGGTTTGTAAAACCCTATTTCAGATTGTAAGCACTAATGTAAATCTGATTGCAGGAATTCTTACCGCTGGGAGCCCCGCAACCCCCTGCTAACAACACTGTTCAATGCTCAAGTCCCCTACAGCGGAGCTGCAGGCAATACAAAGCGTTTCACAGAGTCAATAGGAAACTATGAACATGGATTACTTTCAATCAAGCTTGAGAGTGACCCAGCCCTTGTAAGGGGTTGGAACGTCAGATTTTGATCAATAAAGAAGCTTAATGGATGATGGATGCTGTTGTCCCTTTTGCTTTTTGGATTGACTAGTGCGAGTGAGGACAGTCCTGCAGCATATGTGTCTCCCAATGCTCTTTATTGCTTTGGTGCTGTCTCACACACTATTGTTACCACAGGAGAGAGTCTTATCTTTTAAAAATTAGCAATAAAGAATCCCATAAAAAAGCAAGCAAAACTATGAGAAATTTATATATGAAATAATACTAGTAGCCAGTGTCGGACTGGGATGCCTAGTGCCCACCAGAGGAGTTTATTTTAGGGGCCCACTTTGCCTCGCTGTCTCCGCCAACTGTATGGTGTTCTGCACAGTCTCGCTTCAACTTAAACAGACCGATGTGATGACATCATTACACTAATCTGTAATCAAGATGGAGAGCTGGGGCTTCTAAGTCTCTCTCACCTAATTGCAGCAGGACATCAGTGGTGAACATAACAGGTCTAAAGATATATGTCCCTCCCGGACCTCAAATAATTTCATATAAATAAAAATATATCAAAAGCTATAAACACAAAGTACTGAGTATAAAACCACTAAATAATGGTTGTATGGTTACCAAATAACACCGCTACATAAAACCAGAATCCCAAGGCTAAAAATACCAATAATGAAGACCAATTACCGTCACATCATGACCACATATCACCACCACATAGTGACCGAATAATAACATCACACCACAACTACATATCACCACCACATAGTAAATGAATGATACCTCCACACCATGACCTCATATCACCCCCACAGTGACTGAATAATACCACCACACTATGACCACATATCACCACCACATAGTGACTGAATCATACCTCCACCACATGACCACATATCACCACTATATAGAGAATGAATAATACCACCACACTATGACTACATTTCACCACCACATAATGACTGAATAATACTGCCACACCATTACTGAATATAAGTCCCCTCAGTTAGGTAGGTGTATAGGTCCCCTCAGATAGGAAGCTATATAGGTCCCCTCAGGCAGGTGTACATGGGTCCCCATCAGTCAGGCAGGTATATAGATATTTCACCTCAGTAAGGCAGGTATATAGATATGTCCCATCAGGCAGGCAGGTCTATAGATATAGGTCCCCTCAGGCAGGCATATAGATATATGTCCCCTCAGTCAGGCATATAGATATATGTCCCCTCAGTCAGGCATATAGATATATGTCCCCTCAGTCAGGTATATAGATATAGGTCCCCTAATTCAGGTATATAGATATATGTCCCCTCAGTCAGGTATATAGATATGTCCCCTCAGGTAGGCAGGGATATAGATATAGGTCCCCTCAGGTAGGCAGGTATATAGATATAGGTCCCCGCAGGCAGGTATATAGATTTATGTCCCCTCAGTCAGGTATATAGATTTATGTCACCTCAGTCAGCCAGGTATATAGACGTATATCCCCTCAGTAAGGCAGGTATAGAGATATAGGTCCCCTCAGGCAGGTATATAGATATATGTCCCCTCAGGCAGGTATATAGATATATGTACCCCAGGGGCGTCGCTAGGCAATATTATCCGGGGCACATGCCCCGGATATATTGCCTGCTGCCCCGAATCTTTTTCCTTCCCCGGCCGGCCCTCATTCACTATAGTAGTGCGGCGCTGCATTGTTGTTCTCTATGAGAACTAGCAGTGCGGCGCGGGCGACTACTATATCTGCTGTTTGTCTGCTGCTGCGGCCGCCGGGGCTCCGTGCAGGCTGCTGTGCAGGGTCCGGAGCTGAGCAGCCTAGCTTTCTGAGCTGCTGGCAGCTGGGACTTCCTGTACAAGAGGAGAAGGAGGAGGAGCAGGGCTGCAGCAAGCTCCGAGTGTCGACTCCACCTCCTCCAGTCAGTGGGTGCCGCCGAGCCCAGCCGAGCAGGCGGCAGCTACACAAGGTATTAACTGTGTACAGGCTGAAACAATATAATTTTATTGCAGAGTAACTGTCAGCTCTGTGGGTCACCCTGACCCACAGAGCTGACAGTCTACAGTTATACTGATCAGCTCAATCATGGACCAGCAGTGTATATATGACCCCCTAGAGTAAATCCCCGGAGTCCCATTGTAAGGTCTTAAACAATCGACTTGAGGCCTTAACAACTGGCTTAAAACCGACTGGGGTCCGCGGAGTCGATTGCTAACTCTTATCAACTGACTTGTCTTGAGGGCCTTAACAACCCGGCTTAACGACTGTTAGCGACTTCACACGCAGTAAATTATGTGTCCCCCAGTGAAGGTAAAAGGGTCCTCTAGTAAGTTATACGTCCTCTAGTAGGTGGTTATATACTTTACATATCTCCCAGTAGGTAGGTCTGTAGTTTATATGTCCCCCAGCAGGTATATAGGCAGGTTATTGATCCCCCAGCAGGTATATGGGCAGGTTATGGGTCCCCTAGCAGGTATATGGGCAGGTTATGGGTCCCCCAGCAGGTATATGGGCAGGTTATGGATCCCCCAGCAGGTATATGGGCAGGTTATGGATCCCCCTGTAGGTATATAGGCAGGTTATTGATCCCCCAGCAGGTATAAAGGGCAGGTTATGGGTCCCCCAGCAGGTATATGGACAGGTTATGGATCCCCCAGCAGGTATATGGACAGGTTATGGATCCCCCAGCAGGTATATAGATAGCTTATAGGCCCCACAGCACGTGTATCTATAGGTAGCTTATAGGCCTCACAGCACATATGTAGGTAGATTATAGCTCCTCCCTGCATGTATACAAGTAGATTTAAAAGCCCCCCTCTCTCACATATAACAGTAGATAATAGCCCCCCTCCCTGCACATATAACACTAGATAATAGCCCCCCCTCCCTGCACATATAACAGTAGATATTAGCCCCCCTCCCCGCACATATAACAGTAGATAATAGCCCCTCCCTGCACATATAACAGTAGATAATAGCCCCCCTCCCTGCACATATAACAGTAGATAATAGCCCCCCCTGCACATATAACAGTAGATAATAGCCCCCCTCCCTGCACATATTAGAGTAGATAATAGTCCCCTGCACATATAACAGTAGATAATAGCCCCCTGCAATAAAAAGTAGATAATAGCCCCCCCCCTGCACATATAACAGTATATAATTTGCCCCCCTCCCTGCACATATAACAGTAGATAATAGCCCCCCCCTGCACATATAACAGTAAATAGCCCCCCCTCCCTGCATATATGACAGTAGATAATAGCCCCCCTCCCTGCACATATAACAATAGATAATAGGAGCCCCCTCCCTGGCACATATAAAACAATAGATAATAGCCCTCCTTCCAAGCAAAATATAACAATAGATAATAGCCCCCCTCCCTGCACAATAATAGATAATAGCCCCTCCCTGCACATATAACAGTAGAATAGCCCCCCCCTGCACATATAACAGTAGATAATAGCCCCCCCTGTACAAATAAAA
Source organism: Phyllomedusa bahiana (assembly GCA_025379985.1). NCBI lineage: Eukaryota > Metazoa > Chordata > Amphibia > Anura > Hylidae > Phyllomedusa > Phyllomedusa bahiana. Next base: position 50,379 of record JAODAL010009959.1, read on the forward strand.
GTAGATAATAGCTCCCCTCCCTGCACATATAACAGTAGATAATAGGCCCCCCCCGCAACTATAAACAGTAGATAATTGCCCCCCCTGCACATATAACAGTAGATAATAGCCCCCCTCCCCTCAGATCTTACATTAGATAATAGGCCCCCTCCCTGCACATATAACAATAGATAAAAACCCCCTTCCAAGCACATATAACAATAGATAATAGCCCCCCTCCCTGCAAAATATAATAGATAATAGCCCCCTCCCTGCACGTATAACAGTAGATAATAGCATCCCTCCCTGCACATATAACAATAGATTATAGGCCCCCTCCCTGCACATATAACAATAGATAAAAGCCCCCCTCCCTGCACATATAACAGTAGATAATAGCCCCTCCCTGCACATATTACAATAGATAATAGGCCCCCGCATGAATAGAGACAATTAAAAATAAGACAATGACAGCACTTACCTACCTCGCTCCCCGCCGCTGTCGCGGTCGCTGCTCCCGGTCTTTTTCTTCAGCGGTGGGGACGTCACCAGGCCCGGGGCCCCGGGCAGCGTGATTTACGCGCACACCGCCCGTGCACTCCGGCGCGCACAGAGCGCAATCCTTCGGCTTCCTAGTACTCTGCGGAGCTCTCTGCTCCGCTGAAGCATCTAACTGTATGTGCGTCCGGCGGACGCACATACAGTTAGTCCCGCCACCGCTGCCGTCGCCAAGGTCCTAAGGCCGCTAAGCCGATAGCTTAGCGACTGGTAGCGGCTTAGGACCCTAACGATCGCCGGCGGCGGCGGATAGCGGCGGCGCCGGGGACTACCATAGAGATGATCAGTATAACTGTAGATATATACAGCTGCCTGGGGGGGTGTATATACAGCTTCCTGAGGGGGTGTATATACAGCTACCTGATGGGCAGTATATACAGCTTACTGATGGGGTGTATATACAGCTATCTGAGAGGAAGTATATACAGCTTCCTAAGGGGCAGTATATACAGCTTCCTGAGGGAGTGTATATACAGCTACCTGAGGGGCAGTATATACAGCTTACTGAGGGGGTATATATACAGCTACCTGAGGGGCAGTATATACAGCTTCCTGAGGGGGTGTGTATACAGCTACCTGAGGGGGTGTATATATACAGCTACCTGAGGGGGTGTATATACAGCTACCTGAGGGGGTGTATATACAGCTTCCTGAGGGGGTGTATATACAGCTTCCTGAGGGGCAGTGTATACAGCTACCTGAGAGGCAGTGTATACAGCTTCCTGAGAGGCAGTATATACAGCTTCCCGAGGGGCAGTGTATACAGCTTCCTGAGGGGGAGTGTATACAGCTTCCTGCGGGGGGTGTATACAGCTTCCTGAGGGGCAGTGTATACAGCTATGTAACTGAGGGGCAGTGTATACAGCTATGTGCCTGAGGGGCAGTGTATACAGCTATGTAACTGAGGGGCAGTGTATACAGCTATGTGCCTGAGGGGCAGTGTATACAGCTACTTACCTAAGGGGCATTATATATACAGCTGCCTACTTAAGGAAGGGCATGATATACAGCTGGCTACCTTAATACGGAGGGACATGAACTACACTATAATCACTTATATGTCTGCAGAGCCCGTGTACATATGGCAGTCACTATGTGGTGCTCGCGTGTGGTCATAGTCTGGCAGTATTATTTAAGCATTAGGAATTGATGGTCTTGGTATTTATGGTATTATAGTAACAGTATGACGGAAATATGTGTGGTATATCTACTCCATATATGGGTGTATTATCTGTTAGCCGTATTATTTAGAGGTGTTACACTATTATACAGAAATGAGTGGTTTTGAAAAGGCAATTTTGTCAGTGCTGACTTCTTTTACAATGTGGTGCTGAGAAGATGGACAGGATGTATTGAAATTTGCAGAAAATTAGTGACAATAACGTTATTTTTTATCTGTAAAAATACATGCAGCAGCTCACGATGTGGTATGAAAATACTGTGTGAACTCCACCATACTGAGCAAAATGTAACATAGAGGGCACGGGCCCCGGATGTTTTAGGACCCTAGCAACGCCCCTGATGTCCCCTCAGGTATATAGATATATGTACCCTAAGTTAGGCAGGTATATAGATATAGGTCCCCTCCGTCAAGCAGGTATATAGATATAGGTCCCCTTAGTCGGACATATAAATATATGTACCCTCAGGCAGGTAACCGCCATTAAAAATAATAACATTAACACTCTCCTTACCTCCCCCATCTGAGTATTACTACTTTAATAAACTAAAGCAAACCATTTATTCACCTTAGTCCTAACTTCCATTCCAGTGCTGACGCTAATGGTCCAACCCCCCTCCCCCACGGTCTTCTGTTTATTTCTTGCTGTAAGTTGTGGGATCCCCAGCACTGAAATAAACAACTCCAAGGGGTGAAGTCAGACATTACACATGACTGTTGCAGACAATCAGTAGCTACAGAGGTGACGATCCAAGCTCCAGGAGCAGAAAGTGAACAGAAGACCCCGGGGGAAGGAACGGCAGCGCTGGAACGGAGGTGAGGACAAAGGCAAATATACTTTTTATAAAATGTAATTACCGCAGCAGTATCTCAACTTTGTATATAACACCTTAACAACCGCCTACTGTCTTTTGGTGGTGGGTGGTGCGGGTTCTCTCTTGGTGTCGCTGCCTCAGACCAGGATTTGCGGCTCCCAGCTATACTATGAATGGAGCTAGAGTTAACACCTCCATTCTTGGAGCAGGCTTTGAGCACAGCAGGGATTGGATGCTTCCAACACTGTGTGTTGCCCTAACAGCAACCTGTGTCATACTGACAGAGTATATTTTTCATATAACAATAACTGTGGTCAATTATATTGCAAGTAAAATTTTTTGTTACTGATTGTTTTCCTTTTATAGCATATACAATAGAACAGATGTACAATCTAGAAGTGCCAATAGCCCTACCTACATGGGGCCCTATAGCCTACCTAAACCCTGCCTACCTACCTATATGGGCCCCTATACCCTATCTAAACTCTGCCTACCTATATGGTCCTCTATAGCCTACCTAAACCCTGCCTACCTACATATATATATGGCCCCTATAGCTTATCTAAATCCTGGCTACCTACCTATTTGGGCCCCTATATCCTATATGGGCCCCTGGGGTACAGGCCATAGCTGTAACACAATCTCCAGGGGGTGAATCCTCTGTTACTCCCTGCCTCTCTAGGAGACTGCGCTTCTAAGCTATGGCCTATACTCCTCTGTCACCTCTTGGAAGTTTGTACAGAGGTGGGGGGCAGGGAGTGAGGTGCTGGAAAAGTGAGGATTCTAAGATATTTGTGTCCAAATCTGCAGGGACGAGTGGTGGCCGGGAGAAGTCATCATGGCGGTCTGGACTGGATGCAGAACAAAAAGGAAAGTCAATGACTCATCAGAGAAACATCACCTGTGAGTCACAAGCTGTAACTGCACTGTAATCAGGTGTACACATATCTACCACTTTATGGTCACTGTATGGAGATAATATACAGTCTGCAGAGCCTGTGTACTATGGTATATACCACTATATGGTCATTGTTTGGAGGTAATATGCAGTCTGAAGAGCCTGTGTACAATGGTATGTACCACTATATGTTCACTATATGGCAGCATTGTGGTTGTGTTCTGGAAGTATATTCGGGTCCTTATGTAGTAGCGTTATTGGTAATGTTGATCTTAGTATAGTAGGATTTGTTTGGCAGCAGTATGATAGTGATATGTATGGAGAGGTATTCACTCCTTTGTATTATCTAGTAACTGCATGACTTATTAAGAGGTCCCAGTAAATGTTCGTGGTTGGGGATGCGGAAGGGGAGGATCCAAAAGTTTGCTATGGGGCATAGGCTTCTCTAGTTACGCCCCTGTATGTTACTATTGTTTTTGATATAGGTCTTAGTATATAGATATATTTGGTGCATGTTACTATGTCTTACAATTTGTGTCCAATTAGCTTCTAACTAGGGACCACACAGTTTTGCACATAAGGAAGCTCCGGATATCCTCCTTACATGTTTGATGTGCAGGCGGCTCTTTATCTCCTCATGATTCTGCTGTAAGGATTTCACAGACTAAGACCGTATGTAAAATAATGGGGATGAGTGTGTTACTACAAGAGATGGACTATTGGAACATCTAGAATGTACATATATGCTTATGTATATGCTATAAAAGGAAAACAAACAATCAGTAAAATATTTTTTTACTTGCAATATAATTGACCACAATTATTGTTATATGAAAAATTTACTAACCAGGTTTGGAGATAGCCAGGTATTGCATGGTGTTGTCCACCCATCCGATAAGCTTGATATACTCAATTAATTGAAATTGAAATTAATATAACGTATTAGTATACAGTAGTATTCTAATACTTTATAAGTGTAAAAATAGTTATCTCTTAATGGGATTTAAAAAAAAAAAAAAAATGAATGCCAATAACGTAAAAACAAGTGTGAAAAAAGTAAAACAAATAATAATGTTTAAGAAAAACATATGATTGTGCATACATTAGACATAAAATAACTCCTACACATATTAGGTATCCACACGACCGCAATAACTTGTAGAATTCATTGAACAGGTTATTCAGTGTGAAACGTGAATGGTGTAACGAATGAAAAACTAAAATGCAAAAAAACGCTTTTTTTATGTTCACATTGCAAAAAAAAAGTAAAAATATTACTCAGTAATTTATCCTCAAACTAAACTGAAAAAAATTACAACTTTTCCCATGTAAAACAAGGCCTCATACAGCTGTCACTGAAAAAAATAAAAAAGTTATGACTGCTGAAACGCACAGAGACAAAAACTAAAAATGTAGCTGGTCATTAAAGGAGTTGTCTCCCTTCAGAGTTTCAGAGAATGCATGAATGAAATACTCTGTCACTTCCTGGTTCTGACTGACTCCTTTGCATAGGCTCCATGCTGGTACAGCTCCATGCCATGCTGTGCTTTCAGATGCTAATTAGATCAGATTAGCTTCTCAAACTACTAACAGGACTTCTTATCTGATCCCCAAAACAAAAGCCCTAATTACAGTTCTGTTTATTTTACATAAATCAAGCTTTTTACTGCTGAGCAGCACAGGACACTGCTGTGACCTGTGTGATGACTTCACTCACTGTTATCTCATTGAACAAACAGCAGGGGGAGAATTGTTTACAGGTCAGTTACTGAGGGAACTGAAATAGCCAGGGAGGTCATAAATTCACTTGTATCTCCTTAGGGAAAACAGAGGAACAAAGCAATATATTTGGAAAATGTGTTTATTTTGTGTTCCCTGCAATTTGAAAGCTATTCTTTGTAGCGAGACAACCCCCTTTAAGGCTTATTCAGGCCTGGTGCTTAAAGGAGTTGTCTCACTGCAGATGTGGATGGCATGCCGCTTTGTTAACTACTTAAAAAAAAAAGAGCCAGGCAACCCCTTTAAGCAATCTCCTGCCTAATGACCAATATGTTAAAAAAGCTGAAAGCAATGTATTATTATTTCCTGAAAAAATCAAGTAAAATGTTCCCTCTTTTGCAGTGGTGTAAAAAGCCATACAGAAAGGGTTTGTGATCTGAAATAATTGGGATAATTTTGTTTGTCATCTGTAGGATGACAACAGCCATACTATAAATGTATATGGCCCCATTTCTCGTCTCATTCCTGGTATCTGTCAGGATACAGTGAAAAATCTATCCTGATGGATACTAAAGAAGGGATGTAACAAAGAAATCTATAGGGCCAACATCTGAATTGGACTACATTAGCTCTACTTAACAGATGTATACATTTTGTGCATTGGACATTTTGGATCATTGAAGTGGATTATGCTGGTGGATCCCATGACAAACGAGGCATTGGAGAAAGCCGTGGCAAGCCAGTTTACTTTATAGTTATATAAAAATGAATATATTTATATTGTACCAAGAGAAGAAAATATCTGGAATATGGAAACAACCAAGAAAACATGGACAAAAGGGACATCTCTTTTACCTGGTATCTTATAGGTTATCATATCACATTGAGACACTGTTTACTGTGCACAGTGCATTTAATGAGCGACAGGGGTTAAAAATAAATAGCATACTCAACCTGTGTAGTGAAACTTGGTGTGACCTCGTCTATATATATTTATACTCTTGTAATCACAGTACGTTATAGCCTGTGTCTGCAGAATTCAGGGCTGATTCAGAAATATTTTCCAATTTTTCTGAAGACTCTTTCAGGAGGGGAAATACCATTCTGCTCTTGGCACCGAAGAAATCTCATTTTTAATCAAATACAAAAGTTTTATTAGCGGCTGACAGAGTTTTATAAAAGGTATTAACTCTTAGTATCGGAGTCACATTGAAGAGGTTGTTAGAGAAGCAGTGTAAATGTCTGGTTGAGCTATATCTTTCTAATGAGGCTGTCTGGTAAACTTAACTTGGGTCTGGGAAATAGCAGAAGAAAGAAGATCTTTGTGGCCATAATCTCCAGGGTTGTCCTTATTCTGGTTAGTAGATACTACCCCTGCACCAATATGGTATACATATAATCATACCATATAGGGCCACATGTATGAAAACTGTTTAGGTCTAAAACTCACTTTTTTGCCCATAGTAACCAATGGACAAAAAAGCCAGTCGGTTTTAGACCTAAGTAGTTTTCATACATCTGGCCCATAGTGTTTAATAATACATTATGATACACAAACAACCCTGACATACAATGGCCAAATAACACTTCCATAGAGTTACCCAGATAACCATGCTATATGCTGTGCCCTCACCACCATTATTAGATTCTACAGTGCATTATTAGCAGGACCACACTTAATACCACTATACAGTGCTGCAATAACATTAAGGGCCACATGTATGAAACTGTTTAGGTCACTCTTTTGCCCATAGTAATCTATGGAAAAAATAGTGAGTTTTAGATCTAAACAGGTATGGAAGTGTTATTTGGCCATTGTATGTACACATTTTTTTGTGCATCATAATGTATTATTAAACACTATGGGTCACATGTATGAAAACTACTTAGGTCTAAAACTCACGTTTTTGCACATAGGTTACTATGGGTAAAAAAGTGAGTTTTAGACCTAAACAGGTTCATACATGTGGCCCTAAATGAATTGAATTTTGGTGTAAATTGCCAAAAAATCGTCTTGCTGGGGTTAGGATTTTTAGGCTTTTTAGGGTTAACTTAATTCTTTGTGCCGCTTATGGGTCTTGCAGTGCTGTTGCTGTGATGTCACTTTCCCTCAGACATCATGTCTGGTCCCATGGCACAACAGTGCTGGTGGACCTAAAAGTATAGCAGAAATGTAAGTTAACCCTGAAAAGGCCTAGGAGCTCTAACCCCAGCTTTGGCTTTATGTTAAGGTTAGGGCTAGGACAGAATAAAAGAATTTCCAAGTTTTGGATGCCTCGAACACAGATCTTTGTGCTATTCCATCCAGCAAAGCCCAACAGACACAACCCAAATAGAGGCCAAAGTTTAAAGGGAACCTGTCACACTGAACCTCCTATCTGATCTGCAGACAACATGGTATAGAGCAAGAGGAGCTGAAATGATTGGTATAAAAAATTCAGAAGAACGTGTACTTTATAATAATTTAAATTTCTTCTTATTCTGGGTTAGGGAGCCAAGTAGCCGGTTATAACAGTGATTGACAACCTTCCCTGCATGAGTGTATATACAAAGATAGCTGTCAATCACTAATAAGACCGCCCACTGGACTATTTAATCCAGAATAAGCAGAAATTTAAATGAATAAATTACAAGTTCTACTAAATAATTCCCCACAAAGCTATATATCAATTTGCTCAGTTCCTCCTGCTCTATAATAGGATGCTGTCAGATCAGATTGCATGTCTTATGTGACAAGTTGAATTTTAACATCTTTGGCCTCTGTTGAGTAATGGGAGTCTATGGGTAAATTCACTGCAGCTTGCCCACATCTTTTTGTGGGTGATATAAGCTGAAACCCAGCATGGTGTAACTGTACAGATGGCGTTACCCTCTGTATCGCTTTATCCATATGCAATTCTCATCATTGTTGCATTTTTAGCAGTCTCCCCATGTATTATACTGTGGTTTTTTGCATGCTGGTGTGAACTAGTACCTAGATCATTTGCTCATTAATTAACGGCACCTGCTATCTTTTCCCATGCAGCACAAGGGCCAGAGAAGCCTGCTGCTGGTAATCATTGCATCCAAGCAGCCATTGAGCTGTAAGTGTAGCTTTGTAGTTTTTTGGTAATTTATGTCCCATTTTTCTGTGGTTTTGTTTTTTAATAGTGTAGGGACTCGCAAGAAATGAGGAGCCTTGCCGTTGGCTTGCGAGCTTGCGTACTGTAGCTACTGTATCAACTAATACCTCATATTTTGATATTTTTCCCAGCATGTTATCTTTTTGCCCTAAAATACTGGGGAGCTTAGGGTACAAGTATTTTGTGCAGTGCACCTTCTAAGTGCTGGGCAGCTTGCCCACATCTTTTTGTGGGTGATATAAGCTGAAACCCAGCATGGTGTAACTGTACAGATGGCGTTACCCTCTGTATCGCTTTATCCATATGCAATTCTCATCGGTATTGTTGCATTTTTAGCAGTCTCCCCATGTATTATACTGTGGTTTTTTGCATGCTGGTGTGAACTAGTACCTAGAGCATTTGCTCATTAATTAACGGCACCTGCTATCTTTTCCCATGCAGCACAAGGGCCAGAGAAGCCTGCTGCTGGTATTCAGTGCATCCATCAGCCCTTGAGCTGTAAGTGTAGCTTTGTAGTTTTTTTTAAATTCACTGTGTACACCAGGAACTTTTCCATGGCACTGTTAAACGCAGTGTGAAAACCCTGATACTACATTACACAGTAGTCAATAGCCTAACACCTACTCCTACTTTTTGCAGACATAGAACATGTAGTCATTATGGTGTTTCTTTTTATTTCTGGTTGACTTTATTACTGGTTCAACAAAAAAGTATGAAACCCTATAAACATACCCATAAAACTTTGGGAAAACAGTTGAAAATGTACAAAAAAGTTATATATTGTGGTGATGTGACCTTAGAAGATCGCATTTTTCCACCACTAGATGTTCTGCAGCAGCTGAGTTCCAAGGTATAGGTTACCAAGTTGCTGGCTGTCAGTGAGGAAGGCCAGCAGTCTGGCAAGGGTAACCAGGAGTTAATTACTCAGATGGTAATTAGGAGAGTTGCTCAGCTGCTTGTCCAACTCAGAGGCCTGTTAAATAGTCTGGTCTTCAGTATACCAGGGGGGAGTGTGGCTCACAGTCAGTGGGGGACAGGTGCAGGCCTTGCCTAGAAGAGTATCCTGGGTGCTTTCCCCCTAGGCTTGAGAGAAGCCAGACCCAAGGACTATATTGTACAGTGTGAGTACATTTTTGTGGGGCTGGGTAGTAGACCCAGACCACTGCTAGAGAGGGACTCTCTGTACATTTAGTTAGTGGCTGGACGGCCTAGGATTTATTTTATTTGCTGTATATGTTTTGCTGTGTTGAAGAATAAAGTTGGCGGAGGTCAGACTTCAAGAAAATCCTGTGTCGACTTGCTGTTCCGTTTACCAAAGCGGAGATCCCAGAGCGAGAGTGTCCCCCAGGCCGGGCCAAGATGGCGGCCGAACATGAGTGAACGCTTACTATATATATATATATATATATATATATATAAATATATCTATATATACACTCCTCACCGGCCACTTTATTAGGTACACCATGCTAGTAACGGGTTGGACCCCCTTTTGCCTTCAGAACTGCCTCAATTCTTCGTGGCATAGATTCCACAAGGTGTTGCAACGATGCTCAATTGGTACCAAGGGGCCCAAAGAGTGCCAAGAAAATATTCCCCACACCATGACACCACCACCACCAGCCTGAACCGTTGATACAAGGCAGGATGGATCCATGCTTTCATGTTGTTGACGCCAATTCTGACCCTACCATCCGAATGTCGCAGCAGAAATCAGAGACTCATCAGACCAGGCAACGTTTTTCCAATCTTCTACTGTCCAATTTCGATGAGCTTGGGCAAATTGGAGCCTCAGTTTCCTGTTCTTAAGCTGAAAGGAGTGGCACCCGGTGTGGTCTTCTGCTGCTGTAGCCCATCTGCTCAAAGTATCGCCGTACTGTGCGTTCAGAGATGCTCTTCTGCCTACCTTGGTTGTAACGGGTGGCTATTTGAGTCACTGTTGCCTTTCTATCAGCTCGAACCAGTCTGCCCATTCTCCTTTGACCTCTGGCATCAAACAAGGCTTTTCCGCCCACAGGACTGCCGCTCACTGGATGTTTTTTTTTTTTCGGACCATTCTCTGAAAACCCCTAGAGATGGTTGTGCGTGAAATCCGGAGTAGCAGTTTCTAAAAAACCCAAACCCACCCTTTGGCACCAAAACCATCCCCGTTCAAAGGCACTCAAATCCCCTTTTTCCCATATGATGCTGGGTTTGAACGCAGGAATTGTCTAGACCATGTCTAACCCTAAAGCACGAGTTGCCGCCTGTTTTTGGGGTTTTAAAAAAGGTTAACGAGCTTGGACAGGTGTATAATAAAGTGGCCGGTGATTGTGTAAAAATTTTATGCTGGTGGCTCAATAATAAAGACAAATCCTACACTCCCACAATCCATTTAGCGTGGGGTTTTTTTTTCTTTTTTTACCTCTAAACTAGGCATTCCCCCCGAAGTAAAGAAAAAAAAAACAGAAGACCGGGGAAACCCAGAATGGATGGAACGGGGGAAGGGAAGTTGGGGATTTTTTTCCTTTTGGCCAACAGGGCACCCTTTTAATTTTTTTGAAGGAACCTGACAACCCCTTTAATGGGAGAACTTACTGTGTGTAAGTTAATATACAGTATTTAACTAATCTCAGTCTTCTGGCTGGGAGGGATAATACTTGGATATGAAATAGGTAATTGCTGGGTTCGTATCCTAGTAAAAGACGTCCAGTATAGCTACTCTTCATGTTTCTGGCTGGCTGTGAATCTTCTAAGCAAGGTCTTCTTAATGAAGGGATTTGACTATAGTAAAGGGCAAGGAAGTGCTGAGAGATGCTTTAAAGTCGAGGCGATTTCTGAACGTGTATTCACTCACAAAGAAGGAATACACAGCAGGATTGATAGATGTTTCTTAAAGCATCTAGTCTTATGTAAGGGCACTTAGATTTTTAAAAAGGGAAAATTTTAAAGCTGAAGATTATTCAGTTTCATTTGGGAATTTTTCTGTTAAATCAAGCCGTGGACAATGCAGAAGGTTGAAATGTTACACAGCGAGCAATGCTTTCTAAATTCCTGATGCGGTAGACTGCACATAGTAAAAATACAGTATTTGCTTACTGCCAGGGTCATACAAATCCATGCAGGAGGAGAAAATAGAGCAGCTGTAGTCTGACAGCCTCTACCTTCTTTGTGATTAGAAAGACTATTGTGTGACTGCCATGTCAATCACATTGAGGGGCATCATGATGCTGTGCCCCATGCTGCTGACCGTCTACTTTTGGTCAGGCAAAACAGCCATGCTGCGAACAATAAAAAATCCCGGAATCTGCTGGAGCAAAGAACAATGTGCAAAACAAAGCTGCTGATTTTAGTAGATGTATTCAGCAGAGAATAGGCACACACATCTTTCCATATGGCTTGGAGGTAAGCGTTTTTCGCTGCCAAATAGAAACTTTTACAGTCAGCTAGTGACATCACCAATGCTATGCATAAGGTTAGCGCCAACTACTGATCAGCCTAAGACATACTATAATTAAGGCTAGGTTTACATCTGTTTCAGAGATTCTTTTTGGAGCACTATTTTTCTGTTAAAGTGGCAGGCACATTAATGGAAACCTAACAGACTCCAATGTAATCAGTGTGGTCTGTTGTGCACCATAGGTGCCCGTCATGGGACAAATCTGGCTCTGCCTCTGCATCGAAGGCTCCAAATGGGTGTAATAAAAAAGATACAGCTGCAACTCCACATTAAATCATATGCCGTTTTGCCAAACACAAACTGATTTCAATTGCTGTAATGAAAGGGGTGATCCCATGATAACAACTCATATGCCCTATTAGAGTTATGGATGTCATAAACTTGACGTGTATATGTGATCGCTTGCTAGCTCTGCTCACTTTGACTGTATTCACATTGTGGTTTTTTTACATGTATTTTAGGCCAATACTAGCAATGGGTCCAACACCCAGAAGAGGTTTTCCATTATACTTTTTCCTCTATAGCTTAATTCCTGGTTTTATCTTACAAATATTGATGCAAAACATGCTGAAAAGAATACTGTGAAAGCATATCCTTAGGATAGGGTCTGATGGTCTGGTATCTGCACATGGACAAAGCCGCTCCAGCACGCTACATGAGTTTGCTGGTGATATCACTGTTTTACTGGCGAATTCGGAAGTCACGAATGAGCATAGGTTTTTCCGCATTCAGCTACTGGATTATTAGACACTAGCCTTAGAATACAGCTATGGTCAAGTACTGCAGCTAAGCAGCATAGTAGGCTCCTCTGGGCCCCTGCGAACATGGATGGTGTAACTCACAGAGGTAGCTGAAGAGCAGAACAGGATAGCAGGTGCTGGTATGAATAACAGGACACAGTAGCCTTAGGCAGATAGTGCAGTCCTAGGACAGTAGCAGACTCGGTACAGCGGCAGATATGCAACAGGTAAACGGACTGGTGCAGTGGCAGATATACAGCAGTTGGATACAGGTAGCGCACAGGTAACGCAGGTTCAGCAACAATACAGCAGCCAGGGGTCAAGCTCTATTGTAGTGGATAACAACGAACTGACCAGGAGCAAGGGCAGGCATTCCTTATATAGCCAAGGGTCACAGAGCAGGAAATTGGGACACTGTCCCTTTAAATACCTGAGTAGTGCCGCACGCACTCAATAGGGGGCGCTTGTGTGCACACAGGATGCCAGGGAGTCAGAGGAAGCAGCGGAGACTCGTATCTGCTGGAGGGAATTAACGCCGGCACTGCAGTACAGACAGGAACCGGGACAGGTGAGTAATTGGTAGCGGGGGCCGCAGCAAAGGCATGGGCATGACCGCGGTCCATGACAGAGGCCACGGCGTGCACCGTGACAAGGCTCAAATGCAAAGTAATTCTTAGATAACCTTAAAGATGACCAAATGCATCTCCTGACACGGCTGTCTTAGTAAATCCTTATGTTCCCTGTAATATAACAATTCTAGAGCAACTTCTCTTATATCTCTGCATTGTGCTGTTCCTCTGTTATTCCTCCTAGAATTGTGTTACTTAATCAGCAACGTCATCAGCTAGTCCAGAGGTATAAATAGTGATAACTATTATGGAAGGCCATTGGGTGCTTTTATGGATCTGCACATACTAATAGGAAAAGTTAAGCTGCTGGCCAGATGTAAGAACCGCTTAGATCTGGAGCTCCTGCTGAACACTATGCAGATCACAAATTGGGATCTGATCCATGACTATCACTGTTTTTTGCTTTGCAGGAAGTCACATGTGGTGAGCTGCCTTGGTGGGTATATAAGATCTGTGATAGGCTGTATACACACATATCCCTTGTTGTTGTCATAGGTAACAGAGACGAGTTGCAGAGTTAGCAGTATTTCTGAAATTGCGCACTTTGTGAACTGTTCGTGAAAGATAAATAGCACTGTTGTGAATGAGATATGTGGAAACTGAGAAGCACCCATGTGTCATTGATGTGAGAGGTGAATGTTTGCTATGGAGATGTCCGACGGCGCACCGGCACACTACAGTGGAGCAGCTCCCCACCAAAATGAATCAGGAGACTACCAGCCATGTATCTAAAATAACAGTTCAGTGAACACTACTGTGTAGTGGGCTTTGAAGCAGACGGATGTCACTACACCTTCGCTAACAAAGGTACATTGGCAGAAAAGGCGTCAATATTCATGGCAGTATTAGAATTGGACATCCGCTGATTTTCAGAGGGTTGTCTTCTCTGTTGAGTTAAAATGTCTGTTTCAGCAAACAAGCAAGAAACATCATAGAATAAATGCCCTGCAACCATTGCTGGAAGAGCACAAGCTGATGGAGGCAACATTATTGGGCTGGGGAATGTTTTTGTGGCATTCTCTGGGCCTCACTCAACCAATTTGGGTTTGAATCCTTCCTTGCAGATCACATACATCCATACATGCTGAATGTCTTCTCTGTGGCGTATGGGATCTCCCAGTAAGACAATGCGACAAAAGAACATGACCAAGACTTCCAAGTACAACCTGACCTCCTAACCCCCCCAAACATTATTAATCTATGGACCACCTAGATTGTTCTATTCGCTCTTTGTATCCTCGTCTGTGCACCCTTCAGCGGCTGTGTGATGCAGTCGGCTCCAGAGACCTGTGACAACCTACCAGGACCCTACTGAGTCACTCCCAGCCCTCTAGCTGGTTTCACTGGATATTAGCTGGCGGTAATAATCATGTGATTCGACTGTGTGGGTAAGGATATCATTTGAATTGATGTTTTCCAGATTGGACATAAATGCCCATTTTAAACTAATAGAAGAGTGAACAAATCAGGCGATACCTTTTAGAGGCTAACTGAATATATTTGATAGTGACTCCACACATACTACTTTAAACTGCAAGACTCCACACATACTACTTTAAACTGCAACTTAAAGGTATCGCCTGATTTCTTTACTCTTCTACTACTTTCTATGGCTAACACGGTACAACATTATACTACTAGCATTTTAAACTAATGATTACAGAATAGTTTCTATACAGACACAGATGTACTAGAAAAAACAAATCGAGACAGGCGCACCTCGCGTAATATTGTAACATACGTATCAGAACAGGTGATGTGTATTGAAAATTGCTCACCTAGTAGGGTTGTACGATTATGGCATAACCACATCAGCAGCCTGGGTCTGTCAAGAGCACAGGGGAAAACCTCGCACAGATGGAGTCCATTGGAAACGATAGTTTACTTGAACCCAGAAAAAACAATTAGGGTGAGTACGGACCAAAAACTTTACTCACCCTGTTTTTTCTGGGTTCAAGTACAGAACAGTTTCTATGTGGTAATCTATACCTTAAGATTTTATTACATCATAGTGTCTATACCGTTATATTATATATCACCTCCGTTTATAGTTAGATTGGTGTCAGACCCCTTCTGCCCTTCATAGCTGTTTATGTCTGCACCGACCTGATTATAATCAGCAACACTTCTTGAAGGACACACAAGGCTTGAAGATGTTCTTATATAGACCCGTGTGATGTGACATTATCTTCTCCCCACACTACTAATACAATTATTCAGCGTTTCTCTTCTGTCACACTGCTTAACTTAATTGTGTTTTAATTAGACTTTGCTGTGGAGATTAAATACACATCGTCCCTGTCACCCACACAGCGAGGGGTTGCTCCAATTTGTATTCTGGTGCACGCTGCAGACTCTTTCCCCCCTTTGCAAGGTGGCGAGCTTGTAATTTGAGGCTCTGCTGCTCCTCACATTGTGTGTGACCAAGAATTACACAGAGTCATTTTCCTGCAGCCGAGGAGAAAATCTGCGCTGTGGTGTCAATGTGACGACAGTTTCTCTGTGTTTGCAATCAGAGTAAAAGGATTGAGGGCACAGTGTGTTACACAGATTGAATACGAGAGATAAGAATCCTATGCTCTGACCACACAGCCAATATGTATCAATCTATCAATCAATCACCCATGCATCAGCTTGTCTATTGTATATTTATGACTGCCCGCTGCCCATCTTCTATCCAGCTTGTTTACTTGAAACACAGGGGATGAACATTTGGCTCTGTTCACATCTGCATTGTGGTCTGTATTCAAAAAAGAAACAACAACACGATGTACGATGGACACGGGCAGCGCCCAGTGGACCCCATTAAGTTATAATAGGGTCTGTTGGGTTCCAGTGAGGCGTATTTAATGGGAAAAACAGTGGTGGATGCAGTGTTATTTTTTCAGTCAAAATTGACGTAATCTGCAATGGAGCCGCTAAGAGAACCTCCATGCAATTATGAACCACATGATTTTCCAACAGATGTGTCTGCAAGGTTTCATAGTTGGCATATAGACGCACTGCTCATCAGTCGAATGTACAGTAATGTGATGTCCCATCAACAGAAAGATATTTTCCTATTATCATTAGGATGTGTCTATAGAGAGCAGATTTTCTATTGGATTTTCTGCGGTTTCAGTATTTCTCCTTCACTTCACCCATATTTTCACCACCCTTGGTTGAACTTGATGGACATATGTCTTTTTTCAACTTTACTAACTATGTAACTATGGTATACTGTGCTGCACAGACAGCAATGAAAAACCTGTGCTGTAGTCTATACAGCACGGGCTTTTAACCGGCACGTTAAAAATCCGGTGGAATATGCAACATGTTGCATATTCTGCTGCAGTCCCGTAGTTTGCCGTGGGATTCTCATACATTCAATTGTATGGATCGACGGCAAAAACTAAAACCAAACACGGTTTTTGCGCAAATCAATGCCAAAAACCGTGGTCCTGCATAGGTCAAAAAGCCACCAGCTTTCCGTATTTTGTCCTGTGCTGTGTGCCCTTAGCCTAACAACTCTTTTGGGAAATGCTCTGTTAATTTTTGCTAAAAGGAAACTGCGGCAAAAAATAAGCAGTTCCTTAAAGTGTTATTCCCATTTCAGAAAATAAGACTCACAATGCCCTTCCATATAAATAGTCATTTCTGTAATTTAATGTTATTGAAACATTTTCTCTGTTAATTTACACATTGCAATCCAGACCCCGCTGGCTTCCACTACTGGTGCCTTGGCTCCAACCATCTACATGGGTAGCCGGAATGTCATTATCATTCTTACGTCACTGGTGGCTGGGTTCTTGGGATTGCAGATTTTAGGGAATGCACAGATCCAGGGCAGTTCCTAAGCTAAATTTCACTCAGGGCGAGGTGAAGAAATTTCGCCACTCCCACCCCCCACCCACCGGTAAAATAATGCGCCACTATGCGACACAATGCATCACCATTCCACCAATGCCAAAATATACAAAAAGCATTTACCCTCAATGTGCCTTACGTTTATAGAACTACCAATAAGTCGTACAGTACGTAAATAACGCTCACTACACAAAACCAGATTCCCAAGACCACATATCACCAACACACCTGTGACGAAATAATTACCACCACACCATGGACCAATTTTTTCTCAACCATATAGTGTCTCCAGAATATACAAAAGGCAAATTATGGTATTTTTCCTTAGAACTTCAACCAATAGTACCGTGTTCAGACTGACCATACAGTGGTGGGATACTGCTGCTACACAGGCCTCTGCAGGACATACTAAAGTATTCAGTAACAAGTTATATCTAGTGACTCACAGGAGACGTCATCTGAAGAGTTGTTCTCCTTTCTCCTCTTCTATTCCATCTTTCCCAAACGCCCCAATGACGCCCTACTCCAGACTTCTTCACTGTTAAAATTTACAAAACATATATCTTAAGACTCTCCAATTTATCAGGCACTTCACTACCAATTCCCTATCTTCTATACAATCCCCATCTATAGCACTCATATGGTTGCCATGTAATATGCGCCCTGTAGCCAGGTAGTAGCCACCTGTGCCAGTTGATGCCCCCTGTTGCCGGAAGATGCCCCCTTGTAGCCAGAAGGAAGCCCCATGTAGCCAGTGATTGCACCCCCTTTGATAGCCAGGTTGCAAGCCCCCCCTTGTAGCGTCGATGCCCCCTCTTGTAGCAGTGATGCCCCCCTCTTGTAGACCAGTGGATGCCTCACCTATAGCCAGGTAGAGGTAGTAGCCCCTGAGCCAGGATGATCCCCCTGCAGCAGTTCATGCCCCCTGCAGCATGTGGAATGCCCCCTCTGTAGCCAGTGATGCCCCCCTTGTAGCCAGTGATGCCCCCCTTGTAGCCAGTGATGCCCCCTCTTGTAGCCAGTGATGCCCCCTATAGCCAGGTAGTAGCCCCTGTAGCCAGAAGATGCCCCCCTGTAGCCAGTACATGCCCCCTGCAGCCAGTGAATGCCCCCCTGCAGCCAGTGATGCCCCCCTGTAGCCAGTGATGCCCCTTGTAGCCAGTGATGCCCCCTTGTAGCCAGTGATGCGGCCTTTGTAGCCAGTGATGCCCCCTTGTAGCCAGTGATGCCCCCCTTGTAGCCAGTGATGCCCCTGTAGCCAGTGATGCCCCCCATGTAGCCAGTGGTGCCCCCCCTTGTAGCCAGTGATGCCCCCTATAGCCAGGTAGTAGCCCCGGTAGCCAGAAGATGCCCCCTGTAGCCAGAAGATGCCCCTGCAGCCAGTAATGCCCCCTGTAGCCAGTGATCCCCCCCTCTGTAGCCAGTGATGCCCCCCTTGTAGCCAGTGTTTGCCTCCTTGTAGCCATTGATGCCCCCCTTGTAGCCAGTGATGCCCCCCTGTAACTGAATATAAAATAACAAAAAAGTACTCGCCTGGTTCCGCGCGTCCCGGTCCGGAGCTGCTGAGCGGTGTAAGCAGCGTGACGTCATCACGCCGCTTACGCTGCACGCAGCTTCCAGGGATCTCCTCGGCGGCAGAGCTGCCAGCCGAGGAGATCGAGCGTCACAGGGGGCGCGGTGAAAGCTGTGCGCCCCCTGTGACGCTGATACAGGGGAGGAGTCAGGATGGTAACGATCCGTCCCACCTCCGCCCTGCAGCTGCTGGCTCTGTGCGACTGTTATAAGACAGTCGCGCAGAGTCAGGGGCGATTCCCCGGGCGGGCAGGGCGGCCGCAGCACCCCCCTCAGGGGAGCGAAGCCGCGGCGCCACGGGCGATCGCATGCCCCGCCCGCCCCTAGGAACGGCCCTGCACCGATCCTCCCGGCCCCAGGCACCATAACTAGAGTATCCCAATGCTTTTAGAACTGCCTCTGGGCATGTGCAGCAACCTAGAAGCAGTTCTTCCTTACAGCAGCCTATATGCTGTGATGAGCAGGGTATGAGACACTGTTTGCTATGCAAACACTGCTGTGTATTATTGCCATGGCGGGATCGGGAGCGTGCTCGCACAGTGTTGCACAGTGGTGATGTAGGAGAAACCCCTTTAAGCCAATAATGACTCCGTGGGGTAATGTATTTCATGTTACAGCTCCATCTAAATTTAAATAAGTTGCATGGAGCCACAATAGGGGACCGAGAAATCAAGGGCCACATGTATGAAAACTGTCTAAGCCTAAAACTCAGTGCACAACCTATTCTGGTCTGAGGGTCATGCTGTCAGATTAAGCCACTCTCAAGGGCTGCAATAAAAATCTACAGCAGTGATCCCCTATTAAACATTTCTGTGATATTGACCTTTATTCTACCAAAATATTAGGCACCCAGAGTCAGCTACAGAGACTGCCATTAGTTCTTACTCCATAAGATGCTCTATACATAGGTCCATGCTCTTTAGCATGCACCTATGCATAGCCGATAGACATAGACATGCATGCCTACATTCACATAGTCAGAAGTCACATAGATATGCATTATGGGACAAATATGGCCTCTAAGCTGCAGGTTGTGCACCCCTGCTATATATTGTTGTACCCCACAGTGGCTCAGTGGTTATCACTGTTGTCTTTCCTGGGTTCAAATCCCATTTTAACATTTGCAAGGAGTTTGTATGTTCTCCCTGTGTTGGTGTGGGTTTCCCCCACATTCCAAAGTTAATGTGTATTTTAGACTGTGAGCCCCAATGGGGACAAGGACCAATGTGAATAATGACAGTTCTGATTAATATAATTGTGCTATATATACATATAAATATAATTTAATACCCCGTTTCCCCGAAAATAAGACACTCTCTTATATTAATTCTTGCTCCTAAAGACGAGCTAAGACTTATTTTTAGGGGATGTCTTATTCCGCCATGAACAAGAATTCACATTTAGTGTTGAACAAAAAAATCAACATGTATTAATATATTGTAGTGATTTCATCACAAACATCAGCAGGACCAGCCAAACTCTGAATTGCATAAACAAAATGTACTAGGTCTTATTTTCAGGGGATGTCTTATTTTCGGGGAAACAGGGTATATAAATATAATAAGTAACTATACCTCTCGCACTGGCCCTTTTGTTGCATTTTAATGATAGTTACTTCATCTTTAATCTGTTCTTTGCTTTTGGGGGCCAATAACCTGTAACACAATATTATACAGAGTTGAGGTTCCGTCATTGGCTTAAATATGTTCTTGAGACAAACCAGCAGGGTTAAGTAGATGTATAAAATATTTGCAGAATGTTGCTCCAGTCTGATTTCTATGCGGCTCAGGAATATATTTTAGTGGGGTTTTGCTCTGTCCTCTGGATCAACAAGGGTAAACTAAGGTTTCTGTTTTCTTCGGCTTTTTTCTTTATTTTACTTACACTGTACAAACTGTAACTAGTGTGCTTATTTATTAATTCCACCAGACGCCCACCCTATTGAATAATACTTGCTAGTGCTCAGCTTTCGAGGTAAAACCTGAATACATTTGGATAGCTGCTTAGCAACAAGCACAGCTACCTGTAGCTGACACCCCTGTTTTTCCACATCCCTTTAAAGATCTGCTAGGAATGACCAGGTTCACCGTGGAGGATTGTTGGAATTCTTAATAACAAAGCTCACTACCATTGTGTATCTCATAGCCTATTGGTAGTCCAATGTAAAAACCCAGATACAAATATTGCAGGATGAGTGTTCACAGTGCGTATGACAAGCACAGCTCCGTAGAAAACAACAAATCTCAATGTATAGCAACTAGTGTGGTTTTTCAGGTTGATGTGAAATACTGAGATGTGGGGTAACTGTACCAACTGTTGTGTTGTGCTTCAGTTTTGGGTCAGAGTCAAAACAGACTTGAATCTGAGCACTTCAATTTGGGTTAGCTTCAATCAAATTTTGGTGTAAATTGCCAAAAAAGTAATCTCTTCCTGTAATCATGACTGTAAGTAAAAGATAGTGTTTTCAGGACTTTAAGATTAACTTAACTTTCTGTAGTCCACTAGGTACAAAGAGACATGAACCGTACATCATATTATATGTTGATCTACCGCATATCAGCAAAAACTTACAAAAATGAACATGAGGTTCTCAGTAAACTTTTTGATCAAACGGTATAACCCACTTACCACTTCAAAGCGACAATGGACAGTGGACTCAAGTGCCATGGACAGGTAAGCTAACCCTAAAAAGACCTTAAAACCCTAACCCCAGCTAAGGGCTAGGACTACAGTTAGGGCGCGTTCACATGGCAAGGGACAAATACCGGTTGGTTAAACCAACCGGTATTTGTCCGGTTTGTGTGCCATGCACACGGCCGCGGGGGGGGGGGGAGGCTTTTCTCTGCGATTTCTCCCCCTTCACATTCACAAGCACAGGTTCCGTCCGGAAACCAGACGGAAGAATGTGCATTTAGAACGGTTTGCGGGCGTAAAAAGCGCCGGACGGAAAACCCGTGCAGTGGGGACTGCTGCACGGGTTTTCCATAGAGCACCATTGTGCTCATTTTCGGCCGTGCAGTGGGGACATGCCCTTATAGTTGGTGTTAGTGTTTGGGACAATGTAAAAAAAAATTTAGGTTTGGAACATCCCGAACCTGAATTTTTTTACAAGTTCGATCGAACCAGTGTTCATAAGTTAGTTATTATTATAAGTAACAACTAATAAGCATAAAATGCTCTTCAACACAACAGCACACGGTACAGCTAAAAAGGGTCAGGTACAGTGAAGGAAATAATTATTTGATCCCTTGCTGATTGCTCATGTCTTTGTCAGTGGGCAAACTTATACAGTCTATAATTTTAAGGTTAGGTTAATTTTAACATTGATAGAATATCCAAAATAAAAACCAGAAACTCACATTGCATAAATTATATAAATTTATTTGCATTTTGTAGTGAGAAATAAGTATTTGATCCCTCTGGCAAACACGACTTAACACTTGGTGGCAAAACCCTTGTTGGCAAGCTCAGCAGTCAGATGTTTTTTGTAGTTGATAATGAGGTTTGCGCACATGTCAGGAGGAATTTTGGTCAACTCCTCTTTGCAGGTCATATCTAAATCATTAAAATTTTGAGGCTGTTGCATGGAAACTCTGAGCTTCACCTCCCTCCATAAGATTTCTATGGGATTAAGGTCTGGAGACTGGTTAGGCCACTACATGACCGTAATGTTCTTATTTTTGAGCCACTCCTTTGTTGCCTTGACTGTATTTTGTAGGTTATTGTCTTGCTGGAAGACCCAGCCCCAACCCATTTTTAATGTCCTGGCAGAGGGAAGGAGGTTGTCACTCAGGATTTTACAGTCCATGGCCCATTCTCCCATTGATGCGGTGAAGTAGTCCTGTGCCCTTAGCAGAGAAACACCCCCAAAACATAATGTTTCCACCTTTATGCCTGACAGTGGGGATGGTGTTCTTTGGGTCATAGACAGAATTTGTCTTCCTCCAAATACGGCGAGTTGAGTTAATGCCAAAGAACCACAGCACCTTCTCCCAATCACTCACAGAATCATCCAGGTGTTCATTGGCAAACTTCAGATGGGCCTGCACATGTGCCTTCTTGAGCAGGGGGACCTTTCGGGCACTGCAGGATTTCAAACCATTACGGCGTAATGTGTTACCAATGGTTTTCTTGGTGATTGTGGTCCCAGCTGCCTTGAGATCATTAACAAGTTCCCCCAGTGTAGTTTTAGGCTGATCTCTCACCTTCCTCATGATCAAGGATACCCCACGAGGTGAGATTTTGCATGATGCCCCAGATCGATGCCAATTGACAGTCATTTTGTATTTCTTCCATTTTCTTACTATTGCACCAACAGTTGGCATCTTCTTACCCAGCGTCTTACTTATGGTTTTGTAGCCAATTCCAGCTGTTTTGAGGTCTATGATCTTGTCCCTAACATCCTTAGGAAGCTCTTTGGTCTTGTTGTAGAGGTTAGAGTCTGACTGATTAATTGAGTCTGTGGACAAGAGTCTTTTATAAAGGTGCCTATTTAAGACAGCTGTGTTTAATGCAGGTAATGAGTTGATTAGGAGCGTCTAACTGGTCTGAAGTAGCTCTTAATGGTAGGTAGGGGATCAAATACTTATCTATCTCAGCAAAATGCAAATACATTTATATAATTTATACAATGTGATTTTCTGGATTTTATTTTGGATATTCTATCTCTCAATGTTAAAATTAACCTACCCTTAAAATTATAGACTGTTCATATCTTTGTCAAGGATCAAATAATTATCCTTCACTGTAAATCAATAGTTGGTTCATTTTCAGTAAGTACATACTTATACTGTAGCCCAGCACTCTACATGAATTTTAATGGTCAGATTTTACTTTGACACTATCATGTAAAATTTACTACAAAGTACCACCAAAATACATAACCCGCAAAAAATTCTGTGTATATAGCTTTTGGTTGAAATGTTGGGATGAACAAAAATATTTTTTTTTTAAATGAACTAAATGAGTCCATCTCTCAGCTTTAGAATGCACATGTCCAACTGTTCAATGTTTCAGTACTTTCTGCACAACTTGCTGATCTCCAACAAGGAGCTGATGACCGCTTTATTGTAAACAATGCCCTGCAGAACTGGATGATGAATGCTGCACAGCAATGCTCTAGGCACGTTTAATGGAGGTAAGAGGCAACCAAGTGTCATGTCAGACCATTCATAATCGTTTACAACAGTGTGGTCTGCGTGCTAGACGGCTGGCAAGGGTACCTGACCACACCACAAGGCATCATCGTTTTGCACGGGTCAGGGAACATCTATGCCGGACGAAAGACCTCTGGTCACCAGTGCTGTTCAGTGATGAAAGTCGATCATTTTGAGCAGAAATGATGGCAGCCAATGATGCCTGGAGACGTCAAGGACAGCGCTATGCATCAGCCAGGTCAGGTACTGGTCAGGTACCATTGCCGGTCGTCTAGCACCCAGACCACACTGATCTAAATAGTTAAGCATGGTCTGATGTGACACTTGGTTGCCTCTCACCTCCCTTAAATGTGCCTGGAGTTGTGTGGCATTCATCATCCGGTTCTGCAGGGCATTGTTTACAATGAAGCAGTCATCAGTGTGTGATGGAGCCAAAGGATGTCCACTTCTTTGCCTTTCTGTGACTCTTCCAGTCTCTCTGTATCTTTGATACAACCTGCTGATGACATTTTGTGACACTCTAAGCTCAGTGGCTACATCTGTCTGACAACATACTGCTTAAAGCATCACAATGGTTAGATGCTGTTGATGAATTGTAAGATGTTGTCTTGGTCTCATGATGACACAATGTGAACGGCAGGATGAGGAGGACTGTTTAAATCCCAATTCAAATTGATCCCCTAAATTTATTGAGCGATTCAGGGATCAAACACCTGTTGGGAATTTTGCCATTAAGCTCCTTGTTAGAGATCAGCAAGTTGTGCAAAAAGTACTGAAACATTGAACAGTTGGACATGTGCATTCTAAAGGGAAGAGATGGTCTCATTGAGTTAATTTAAAAAATGCATGAAGAAATTTTATGTTCATCCTGAAATTTCATCCAAAAGGCAAATATCCCTAACTTTTTGTGAGTAGTGTAACTGATGTAAAGCTGCTTTACCTTTATATCTATCTATCTATCTATCTATCTATCTATCTATCTATCTATCTATCTATCTATCTATCTATCCATGTATGTGTTCATCCATCCATCCACTTGTCTGTCTACTAGCAAATCTTATTCTCTGTATTGTCACTTTCTTTCTGCCTGACTGTTTGCGTAGCTTTTAGTCTCTTTCAATCTGCCCTTGTGTCACTGTCTGTCTGCATCTATCTCTATCTCTCCTTTCTGTACTCTATCTATCACTCACCCCTCTCTATCAATATAAGGGGGGAGGAGAGGGGCCTCTGTTCACCCATTCGGAAAATAGACTGTTAGCAGCGAGCTGGTACAAAATGAGTGCTGGCGTCTTCCTGTGTTTAACATGAGCTGTCACTTATCTCTGTTCCCCACGGTGTCCCCTCCTGTCGCACCTGTGGCCTACACAGCTGGGCTGATGGAATCTGACTTTCCCAAATGGTTAATGAGAAGAGTCATAGTTTTGGGTTTATATGACCACAGTCATTTAGATTTGCTAAAAATAAAACTGAAACAATAACGCTACTTGGCTGTGACTTCTCAGTCATTCTGAATCCATCCCTTTCTGGCGAAACGTGGTGTTACCTGCCCAGAAACTTCAGCTGGCATTACTGTCTCCATAATACATACTGTTGTTTCAGACAACTCAAAAGCAAAAACTCAGCATCTTTCTGACCAAAGATTCATATACCCTAGAAAAGAACCATTAGAGTTGTCTCAAAACAGAGTCGGTTCATAGCACAGGTGGGCACAATAGAAGAGACTGAGCTGGCACGGCTAGGAAATACAGTTAACAATCATCCCCATATAAGGCCCGTAACTGGCAGCTTTATCTAGTAGTTTTGCAGCCAGTGCCACCTGTTAACTTAACTGCTGTAATTTAGGTATTACTCACAGCTGCCAACGGAAAGCACAAAATGCCAATGGAACAAATGCAGGCACCAGTCTTAGATGGCTTGTATAAGACCTTGTCTACATTCAATCATATTTAGAAATGCATAAATTAACCTTCTCAGAAGCCAACAAAACATGTCTAATCAATGAGACTCAAACAATTACCTCACGCAAATTTGGTATTAGCATATGAATGGTGGCTTTAGCATATGAAAGGATGTTCTGGGCAGATTAAAATGGGCAAGAGGCTGCACTGCATACATATGAGCTAGCCTTGCTTACTCAGATGCAGTAAAAGAAAAGGGCTGGGGATGCTCAGCAAGGAATGAGTTACAGGCTTTTTACCATGCCCTCTTGCTATCTAGAGGGAGAGCACAGATTAACACAAAACAGAAGAGAAAAGGGTCGATTATAGAGAAAGCAGAATGTCGCTGATATTAGAGATCATGCTGAGATGTCCTGTCACTACATGGATGTGCCATCAAATTAACCAGGGGCCATACTGGAGGTGTAGGAACTTCATGAGGCTGTTACTGTGTATGGCAAAAAGGGCATGAATTACTTGCATGGAAGGCGTTATGAGAAAGGAACTGAGAAGCTCAAGCGCCTTCTATTGGATGTAACAAATCCTCAATTTGCTTTTGACCCACTGAGTCTTTAGAAAGCAAAAGGGATATTAGCCAAGCCAGTATCACCCATCTGCATACAGAAGCTGTTTCGGGGTTTTGCCCCTCATCAGTGCAGAGCAGAGCGATACTGGTTGGCTGGGTGGGAGGCAATGAGTGGCTCAGAAAGGGGAATACCTCAGCTCCTTTCCCATAATGCCTTATGATAAGCAGATTCTTAGTGGAGGGCAAAAAGGCAATTCAAAACTCCACACACCGATATGGTGCTCTCCCCAAGGAGAGATATCCGCCTGTCATGGAAGAATGAGAAATAGGTTTACAACATCTTTTTGCATCCTGTTGAAAGGTACTCTTTTTTGTGTTGGGCAATTTTACCAACAAAAATGAAGCAAAAATGATGTACGTCTTGCAATGCAAATATGTCAACAGTCCCGTTCACATCACTTTTTGGCCTTCACTGTCAAAGGTCTTCCACACTTTTGTGTCCAGTATGATTTAGAAGGAATTTAGGAGGCCATGTGATCAATGAACGTCAGGTGGTTTGCAGGGGATAAGAAGGTAGACAGGACAGGGCTCTTTGCCTGGTTCTAGACAGCAGGACAGGTAAATCATTTTTAATAAGCATGAATTACAATGTGTAACATAATACAGTTGTGAGCCTTTTAACAGATATAAAGATAGTCCCAGAAAACCCCTTTAAACTTCAAGCCAACCTTCAATATTCATAAAACTTGAATATGTCATCTTTAAGGCCGTAGAACAGATTATATATACTTACCTACTGCTGTAGCTGTAGCAGCCATAGCAGCTGTTAGGGAGCCTAAAGGTTGATGGGGCCCACTCAGATGCAGACAGTACCTCTGTGTAGGAAATAACAAGTTGGTAGTTTTCTGCATATAATACTACTAGATGGGTTCTCTGATATATGACGCTATTATACATGCCTTCAATTATTGCCATATATGCTGAAATTTAAAGTTCTGCCATTAGGTGTTTGGTGCCTGTCTTTTTTAGCTACAATGCCCTAAGATTTCTATTTATGCTCCTGTTTCCATGTAAATGTATAGGCTGCATTGCATCGTCAATGACGAGTGGATTTACGGTAGGATATGCTTTAAAGTATAAAAAGCACCTTATCTCTAAAGGCTGATATTGGGGTAGTTTAATGAGCCTTTTTACTATCATCTGTATGTTGGCTGTATTCTGATTATTTGAATTACGCAGCATACCATGGATGGTATGCTTCCCAATACATGGTCAATTCATGGTACCCATCAATATACCGCCAAAACTCATGCCGATGGACATTGTGGTAGGGCCATGCCGGGCCCATTGAATTTAATAGGAAAACGCAATCCTAATTGGACTGTGTTTACTCAAGGTAGAAAATGCACAGGTTTTTGCATCGGACACAAAACTGTGGTCTAGAAATGGTATATGTTCACTGAATAGGGCAAGCGTAGTGAAATCTATGGGCCTGTCACTGGTATCCATAGGGATGAATTTTTGTGGTATCCCAACGGATACTCTGAACAGGACTCCATAACAAGATGTGAATGGGTCCTAATATGTACAGGGACAAGTACTTATTATATCTAAATGTTATAGCGACTAAGGGTCATATGAACAAGGCCTGAAAACGCGTTAGATGTACTGTTTTTTCACTGTTTATTTTACTTCCCTCCGAATAAATTGTGGATTATACTTTATTCAAGCACAGCTGGACATCATTCCTTTTGTTATTATATCTAAATGTTTTATAGGTTTTGATCTGTTTTGGTTTTCATTTTGTAAGATATAATATTTTTTTTTTTTTAAGTTTTTTAGTCTGAGGGCAACAGTGTTTTATGTGTATTCTTTGTGTTTGGTTGTTATGTCTTTTGGTACATATTTGCTTGCTCCCAAGTTTGATTTTGTGGTGGCTATGGTTTTAAATAAGATCATCTCTAAAGCATAATACAGCAAATGTGTCTAACTTGATTGCTTTATAGACTAAAAAACTGAGTGGCATAAAAGTTAAGATGTGCAGAAATGCCAATCAGTCCAAAGTGGGCTGTGCAGCTTTTAGAGGCTGACAGTGCTGCGACAGAGTGACATAGGCTGTGCCCGCCATAGAGATTGTTTCATGTTCAGTCCAGAACTCACTGGGTAGCCTGGCATTCTACCCGTAGGAAGGAGCCATGAATTATAACATTTGTCGAGACTAGTCACATCATGCAAAGTTTGCCAATCTCAAATGAAGCAGAGATAATCTATGAAGATTATCATGTAGAAGTAGTAAGTGGCTATGTAATTTGGGAATGTGGGAAAAAGCATCAGTTTAAATGGACATTTTACAATTGTTTTTACTGACTCTATGCAACCCTGACCTAAAAGGTCGGCATGGCTCCTTTTAATGGGTTAAATAACAGTTTCTCTGTCCATTCCCATGGGTTTATAGGCACAGGTCAGCTGTAAAAACTCAACCCTTGTATATTGAACGTCCTTATTAAATCCCCATAGTGTGTTGTATGATGCGTGAAATAAGGTTTCGACCCCTGTCTGGGAATCAATATTTCTATGTTGCTACAGTGCTACATTATCTTTTCTGGACGTTGAACAGTTAATCCATCTTATGCTATACTCTGCTGTCCACTATTTCTCATGAAAACGTTGAAGTATAAGAAGATCTATCCAATGTTACAATTCTCATAAATATAAAATACAGCTAGATGTGCGTCAGAGGAATCCCTCCCGGAAGTTCTGTGCTTGCAAAATTACCACCACTTAATCACCACTGAGGCAAAGATCATACACTGTGTGTTAAACATATGTAGTATCTTGGCTTGCAATAATATATAGAGCTAGGACGACCAAAAGTCCAGAAAAGGGTTCGATATATACACAAAAATGATGCCATAGATATGATACATGGTATACAAATCCAGGGATCACGGATGATCCTTTTGTAACCCTGTAAGATACTATGTTGTTCCTAGTAACCCAATGGGTAAGTGACCTTTCCCTACTTGAATCGAAAGTGCACTAAAATCAGAATTTAGACACTATAGATCTGTAGAAGCGTTTCTCTAATCTGACCTTATAAACAATCAAAGCAATGAAAATATCACAAGTAGCAAGCCAAAGGTCATGAAGAACCTGCTGAGGCCCCTCTGTGCAACACTAACGTATTCTTTTTGTTCTATATTGCAAGTGCAAATAAAAGAGAATAAAAAAGTTTGTGCCTCATGAGTTTTAATATAGTTGAAAATGGCAAGTACCATCTACATGATTATATGGCCTCTAAGTAAGTCATGGACAAGAAGATTGCCTTATATCAGTCGTCTGCAAAGTGTGACTCTCCAGTTGTTAGAAAACTACAACTTCTATCATGCCCACTGATATAGATTTTATAAATGCATGATAGGAGTTGAAGTTTCCCAACAGCTGGAGAGCTGCACCTTGGCGACCAATGCCCTATAACAAAGCTAGATTGAGGTTGGTGGCGGTTTCTCTCCCACCTGTGGACAACATATACAGTTGAAACCAGAAATTTACATACACTATATAAAAAGACACATCTGCATGTTTTTCTCACTATCTGACATGAAATCAGAATAAACCTTACCCGTTTTAGGTCAATTAGGATTACCAGAATTATTTCTATTTGCCAAATTCCAGAATAATAAGAGTCAAAAGTTTACATACGCTAGGATTACTCTGCCTTTAAACAATCTGGGACAGTCCATGTGATGATGTCATGTCTTTGGAAGCTTCTGATTCTGGTTTATTGGCAACATCTGAGTTAATTAGAGACACACCTGTGGATGTAATTTAAGGCTGCTTTCACACAGCGCAGTTTTGGTGCAGTTTTAACTGCGCTCCAATTAAATAAAGGCAGTTTAATTGGAGCGCAGTTAAAACTGCACTAAAACTGCGCTGTGTGAAAGCAGCCTTAAGCACACCAGAAACACACTGCCTCTGTGTGTAACATCATGGGGAAGTCTAAAGAAGTCAGACAAGACATCAGGAAGAGAATTATGAACTTGCACAAATCTGGTTCATCCTTGGCTGCAATTTCCAGATACCTGAAGGTGCCATGGGCTGAAAGACCACTCTGCCAGGAAGAAGCCATTACTTCAAAAGAAACATATAAAAGCCAAATTAATGTTTGCAAATGCACACAGGAACAAAGACCTACATTTTTGGAGACATGTCCTATGGTCTGACAAAACTAAAATTGAACTTTTTGGCTTTAATGACCATTGTTATGTTTGGACGAAAAAGGGAGAAGTTTGGAAGCCTAAGAATACCATCCCAACTGTGAAACATGGGGGGCAGCATAATGTTGTGTGGTTGTTTTGCTGCAGAAGGGACTGGTGCACTTCAGAAAATAGATGGCATCATGAGAAAAGAAGATTATGTGTAAATACTGAAGCAACATCTCAAGACATCAGTCAGGAAGTTAAAGCTTGGATGGAAATGGGTATTTCAAATGGACAATGACCCAAAGCATGCTGCCAAACTGGTTACAAAGTGGTTTAAGGATAATCAAGTCAATGTTTTGGAGTGGCCATCACAACCCCTGATCTCAGTCCTATTGAAAATTTATGGGCAAAGCTGAAAAGGCAGGTGCGAGCAAGGCGACCTACAAACATGGCTCAGTTACACCAGTTCTGTCAGGAGGAATGGGTCAAAATTCCTACCAACTATTGTGAGAAGCTTGTGGAAGGATATCCAAAACATTTCACCCAAGCCCTACAGTTTAAGGGCAATTCTACGAAATACTAACTAAACGTATGTAAACTTTTGACTTTGCAGAAAGTAATAAAAATGCGTTAAATTTTTTCTCTCTCATTAATCTGGCATTTGGCAAATGCAAATAATTTTGGTAAGGGCTTGTCCCCCAAGCACAGGTTTTCGACCGGTTTTACAGATGTTTTTCGGTTTTGAAAACTGTCTGTAAACAACTTTTAACATTGACCTTAATTTTATTTTTTTTTAGACCGCCGGCGGTCTGGAAACCATAGAACAAGTTAATTCTTCCGCCTGGTTTTCGGGTGGAATATGAACATGTCTATGGGAAGGGCGAGGGCTTTTCTCTGCTAATCGTGGAGAAAAGCCCTCCCCCAGCGGCCGTGTGAACGCCCGCAAAACAGAGCGAATGCTGGTCGGATAATCTGAACCGGTATTTGCTCTTTGACCTAACACGCGTAAGGTTTATTCTAATTTCATGTCAGATAGTGAGAAAAACATGCATATATGTCTTTTTATATAGTGTATGTAAACTTCTGGTTTCAATTGTAGTAGACATGGCTGCTCATTTGTGTGACACTTTCTACTAAGATCTATAGAAGACAGCTGAGTCAGTGATATCCTTAAAGTGGTTCTCTCACCATGCTGTTTCACAGAGCCACAGCCAGCATTAGACTCACACTTCCTAGTCAAGCTGTAGGTGGGTCTATAGCAGTGATTAGCATATCATCTCTGGTGTTTCCAGCTATTCCTGTTAGGCTATGTTCACACGAGCTTAAATTGCGGACGAAGTTACAGCCCGCATTAGCGTGTGGAAAGGGGAGGCGGCTGCATCGGGGAGAGCGTGGGCCGGCACTTCGCCGGCCCATGGACTGAATTGCCAGCGGCGCGTTTAGCGCTAGTAATATCACATGTCAATGATTCCGCAGGCAGATTCGACAGTGGGAGGTGGTTGGTAATCCATAGTTCTATGAACTGTGATACGTAATGAATGGGCCGTTTTCGGCCCGTAATTTGCGCACTTCGGCGCGTAATTACGGACCGAAATACGGCCCATTTTAAGCCGTGTGAACATGCCTTTACAGTGACATGACTTCAGGAGATTTAAAAATTGCACAAGGCTACAGTTTGTTTGCTGCTAGAGATAAGACTCTGCATGGAGGTACTCACCATGGTTGACCGGCAGGTTTAGGAGAAATCAGATATAAGACAGAGGAGAGAAAGGTGGGGAGGTGGTTGGTAACCAAGAGAAACATGTGTATTCTAAGAGGAGATAAAGTCTTCTTTATCTCCTGACTAAAGCAAAATCTAAAAAGCAATGTATTTGGTCATATTCTTCATTTACCTGTCCCTACATGTTGAAAACAAATCGTTGTGGTGAGAAAACCGCTTTAAACTTTAATGAAGAAGCCACTTCCTAGGCTGTCCACCTGTCTTTCCCCTTTTGCTCGTCTGGATCACTGAATCACCATCAGGAGACACCTGTTCCTAAAAGATGTGAGTCCCAGAGAATAACTGTGTACATACTACCAATATACCCTATGGTGACTATGAAGACTAGGCTTGCATGACTGGTAGACATGGAAAATGGGTTGGCCTCCAACTTACAAAATGACCTGACAGCAGGTGGAAGAATACAAATGTTCCAAGTTTTTTTGACTGTTTTTGGATTTGAAATTGAACCGTCAGAAAATCTGAGCTCTGAAGACGACAGCTCGGATTTTCTAGCAAAATCCATAGTGATGGTTCTCAAATCCAAAAACCGTCAGAAAAATGGACTGAAAACACTTGCCATGTTGCATGTACCCTTAGGTCCCCAAAGTGGAAATCCATGTGTCTTTGCACCAAACTGGTTTAATCAAGACTATAAAATTTCAATAGACCATATATATATTGGAATTTTGGACAACATTTGCTGCGTTGATGATACGTGTGATCACTAAAGGTATAGTGGACGTGAGACAACACCACTTCTTGTAACGTATGCTGGAAAGCTTTTTACTTTATAAGAAAGGGACCAAAACCTGACAACTATTTCTGTCCATTGTTATTTTAGTATTTAAGTTAATTAATGGTTAATAAATTTGTGATAGGATTTGATTGCCTGTTATATAAGAATTTTAAGACCTTGAAATATTTTTTCTCCCTATTGAATTGACTTCTTTTTTTATGTTCACATTCTTCCCCAGAAAATTGTAATTCTATTGCACTGTCTCTTGGGTACTGTGAAATATAACAATGTATTGTCTTGAAACTTCTTTACACCTCTGTTTATCCCATTCTTCTTCATCTCACTCTCATCCCCTTTAACCTTCATTCCCATATTCCTCCTCCCGCTCCATCTCTTATGACACGGTCCCCTTCTCCTGCAGTGTGACAGCTGTATATTGTGTATGTTTATACATCAACCCCCTCTACTCTCACAATATTCACACTGTCAGCAGAGTAACAGACATGGCTCATTTATATGACCGGCAGAATGCTCCTCACACCCCCTCCTTGCTTCACAGGCTCTTCTTGCAACCACTATGGGGGTCAAAACTCTGCCCAATTTAACCTCTTTGCTTCCCGATATATTTTAAGGCAAAGCAAAAGCAGCAAATTACTATTATCTTAAGAAACTAAGCAATAGTATTAAGCAACAACATATGATTGAGGCTGCGGTGGTTGGATCTCCACTAATAAGACATTTATTACCTCTACTGTGAATATGTAAGGTGCCAGGCTGGTTTCCTTTGTGGTGTAGGAGGTGGTGTGTGGACTTTAGGTCTACTGGTGTGAGATTCTCAGCTTGGGTCTTGCAGGCTTTTCTCATGGTACTAAACTTGTAGCACGCTACACTGGACAGGTAGATAATAATTAAGAAGCACAGATTTCTTCAAAATAACAATTGCTCTCCGGCTTTAGGAACACATTGCACTCTTTTGTACACTTCTTTGAGACAATCTAGACCAGGACAACGATCCCACACGAAGGCTACTTGCACTCTTGAAAGTTAGTGTTTATGCACAAGGGCTACTTGTTCTCCACGAATCCCTTGGACCACCTACATGACTCAATTTACTTTGCTCTTAACCTATATTCTCTTCTGTTAGATATTTCCCTGTTCTGTCCCTCTTCTTCCACTGTGCTTATTCTCTCTTCCTTCTCTCTCCCAGTAACTTGTCTTCACACCTTCTCTCCTCCTCTGTGAGTCTAAATGGTAGTGGACAGCATTCCCTTGGTCCACAACCGGCTTGTGCCAAGTGACTCTTTTGCTGGAACAACTCCTAACTTCTGCAACAGGTGAACCCTGGTTGCCAATCAAAGTGCCATTTTTAACAGTAAGGGGGTGTTCACACAACAGTTGTCAGCACCTTAAAAGCATTGTTTCCTCGTTGAGGCGGATTTCTGCCTTGGGCACTTTATTCTTATAGGTGCATAATACACGATAAAAAATTTAAATGCCAATTCTTTGCCCCTCCAACTTCTTTAGTATTGGGTTTCCCACCTTAAAAGGTGGCTAGGGTGCCTGGGTAGGGCTGTCAAAGTTGTGCCACTGCCTGTGGTTTGCCGTATAGACTGTTGTGGAAGTGACCGAAGCTTTGAATCAAAAAGGATGCCAGT
Organism: Phyllomedusa bahiana; assembly: GCA_025379985.1. NCBI lineage: Eukaryota > Metazoa > Chordata > Amphibia > Anura > Hylidae > Phyllomedusa > Phyllomedusa bahiana. The sequence goes on from JAODAL010009959.1 coordinate 84,850, forward strand.
TCCGTCTGCTGGCAGTGCCAAATATGCCAAACACCTGATGCATCTTCCAGGGAAATTAGAGAGCCAGTTCTTTTGAATCCCGCTGTATCTAAGTTCTCGCGGGCCACATAAAAATGTGTGGTGGGCCAGATTTCACCTGCAGGCCTTGACTTTGACAGGTGCTCTACTGGCAAATAATTGGTTTGATATATGTGGTGTGGGGGTACATTAGCATATTGGGCACTGAAAGTTGCAGTAACAAATAGCTCATGACCTTGGTAGGGGCAAGTAAAAAAAAATATAATGCAACTGAATGGGCAAAGTGGCAGATATCACTTAATGCTTGCTCCATTTATCTGAGGATCTCACATATAGAGTTATTCTGTAACCAATTTCAGATTATTTGTACATAATGTATAGTTATTAGGCTGTTGGGTGATAATCCTTTGAGGAACTTTATCATGGCTGGCTATTTTAATAGCCTTAACAGAAATATAGATAACTCAAGGACCTATAGTTTTTGGTAATTTGTTATTTTGTTGATTTACTTGATCCATGCATGAGTTGTAGTAGGTATTGTGCATTTTAGCTTAGCAATACCTACGCTTTGGAAAGAGATTGTAAGAAAATGTCACCATAGGGTAGATTTGCCCTCCACCTCCCAAACAACACTCACAAATTAATCTGGAGATTAAACTGGGATTTTGTTGAACAGAAGATCTATTTTATAGAGGAAAGATCATTTTAAGAGGCTATTCTATTTCAATCTAATCTAAATAGATGATAAATATTCCACCACTAGGGGCTCGGCCACTTATTTCGATTCAATGTAACTCTTATTTAGCAGTTATCTGGTTATCAGATTTCCTCCGAAAGGTGAAAGCAGACATTGTATGGATGAGTTTACTGAGAGATCTAACAGGCTGCCTGCAGAGGTGTCAGATTGGCAGCTGACATTGTCCTGCTGTGGGTAAACCATGGTGAATAAGAGTTGACAATGCTACAATTTTTATTTTTTCTGTATCTGAAAATCTTGCAGTCTTCACACTTATAGGCCTGCAGCAAAATCTGACTAACAATATAAGTTATTATCAACGCACTTATATGCCAGGGGATTCTTATAAAAGTATGTAATTTTTTCTGCTTTCATGATATCCACCATTGTGACGAGTTTCACGGGTGCCCCTGCGACTCTAACTCCAAATCGCACGCACATCTGTGATCCCGCCGTATCGGTGAGTGGCACCACGACCCGCATGTCAGGCCACGGGCGCACTCGCAATCCTGTTCGTGGCAGTAGCTACTTGCCTCTCCTCGCTCCCTGCGCGGTACTGCTCGTTAGGGCATGCGCACACCAGCAGTGAAATTTAAAGGGCCAGCACGCCAGTAACTGGATAATTGACGGTTGCTGGTCCTGTATTACCCAGCCTGCCTCTGACTTCCCCACCGGATACTGTAGTTCCCTAGCCTATGCGAGAAAGCATTCTGAAAGTTGTTCCTGTCATTCCCGTGTACCAGTTACATTTGCCTCAATCCCTTGACTACGAACTATTGCCGCCTGTCCTGACCTTCCTGCTTGTCCCTGACTACGAGTTTGCTTCACAATGTTGTACCACACTACATCTCGGCTGCCACTGCTTGTGGTGGTCCAGTGTATCCACCTCAAGCCTGCCATTATGGTAAGCCTACCATTACAGTTGGATCCAGCCATGGATCTCACCAAGGTGCCTCTGCTGAGCATCGCTGACCTCACCACCATTGTGGCTCAGCAGACTGTGCAACAGGCGCAACAACTGAATCAACTGTCTGCTATGCAGCAGCTCCCCTCCACCCAGCAACAGCCACAGTATTCTCTGATGGCTTCTTCTATGCCTGCAGCTCCTGTGGTGCCCGTCAATCCCAAGCTCCAATTGTCTTTGCCGCGAAGTTATGGGGCCCCAAAAACTCGCACAGGGTTATTTGCTGCTCCTTGCGACTGGAAGGGGGAGGGGCCAACCATTTAGCCAAACTTTCCCAAGGTGGCTTTCGTGGTAAGCCCTCTCTCTGGGAAAGCCCTGCCTTGGGCCACTCCCCTAGGGACAAAAAGCGACCCGGTATGCTTTCCCGGGCTTTTTTTGAGAAATTCTGCTATGTCTTTGAAACCTGAATGGCCCCAATCCCAAACAGAGTATGGAACCTGGTAAAGGGGGACTTCTTGTTGGAAATAACCGTTCATTTTTATTGGGGCCTGGGAATTTTTGTGGAACGATGCAGTCCTATGTGCCATTTTTAAAAAAAAGGGCTCCGCAGGAAAAAAAGTGCTGGCAACACGGGACCTTCCTTCTTCCTTGAGTGATCTTATTCACTTGGCAACCCGCCATGATGTGCATTTTTCCGAAAGACAGGAAGAACTCTATCATGAATGCGAACTGCTCCAGTCATGCTGTCTATCCCTTCTGGCTCTGGTGTTTCAAAGGCCTCCACTGTCGCCCCAAACCTTTGTTGAGGACCCATAAGGGGACAGGTCCCCTGACTCGCAAGACCGGCCATGACGACGTGAGGAAACCAAAGGGGTATGTTCACATTATGTTCTGGGCACTACAGTCGCGCCCCCATTTACATGTGTGTTTAGGAGCCGCAGCGCTTTACATGTTACTTATTCCCCGCCGTAAATACGATCGTTTGTAAGGGGGGAGAGGAGGCGTAATACATATTCTCTATGAGAACTATACCGCAGAAATTGCCCACAATTTGTTTTGGGGTTTTTTCTTTGGCCACGCATCGGTGTGGTCTTAGTCGACCCATCGACTTTTGTGTGGGAGGGTATTTTTATGACGTTGACATTAAAGTTATTGGGAGAGAACAAATTATTTTAAAAACCCAAAAGGGTGGAGGTGGTTAAATACAACAGAAAGGATAGTGTACATTGGCAAAAAACACTTTGGTTTTAAAAAAGCCACAGAAAAAAACTAAGACCTTTCCCTTTTCCCCTGTCTTGCACCACAGCTCCCCCCAAAACCCTGCATGACCCAAAAATTAAAAAGTGCCAGAAGGCAGTTGTTTAAAACCATCTTTTTACTTGAAACTGGCATTGATACCCCGCCCGGGGCCACGCATGACCCCCAAAAACCGCATGCCCCCCAAATTTTTAAAAAGGCCCGGGGGTCTTTCAACCCACAATTTTTTTCCTGGGAATTTACTTAATGTTGGGCCACAGAGGGGCCCCCAAATTAAGATTAAAAGTGGGGAAAAGGGCTTTTAAAACCCCATTTTAGTTGAACGGGGCATTGACTATACCTGCCCTGGCCCGGCCATGACCTTAAACCTGTTGCCCCAAATTAAAAAGTGCGGGAAAAGGATTTTTTAAAACCCTTTTTTGTTTCCGGGAATATATGTCCCGCCCGGGGTAGTGCTTGCCCCCCCGTATGAGTGCGGCCCAATTGAGCTTCATTGGGAAATCTGGGGGGTTAAACGCTCCTGTTCCACCCAGGTGCCCTTTTTTTGGGCTTTCTTTTTTTTTTTAACTACGTGTGGGGGGAAATTGTCTCTGTACTTTGTTCTCTGTCGTGTCCATATCCAGTCTCTGAAAAAATACATCAGCAATTTTTCCCTGCCCCCCCCCTTGTAAATTCAGAGGAATTTTTTTTAACAGCTATTTTGACATGAAGTTTTTTTAGTATTTTAATTCTAGAAAACCTTTTTTAAAAAAGGGGGAAACCCCACCTGTCTTTGTTTCCTTTTTAATTATTAAATGGGTTGTTCAATACGGGTTGTACTATGTTAAAGATTTGCAAAAAAAATAAATTTTGCATATGTGCCAATTAAACAGTGTCCTCTTTTTCCTGTTTCTGACGCACCTCACCCTTGAGCCATTTGCCAATTGTGGAAAAAATGTCTTTTTTGAAAAAATTTTTTTTATAATAGGCCCTGTTATAGCTGCATGTCACAGCAAAATCCCCCCAAAAAAATTCAAACATGACCCTTGACACTTTTGGACAATTGGGAAGAACAAATGTCTGTTAGAAAAAACATTTTTTTTAATGGACCGTAGTTTACTGCAGTACAGCACAAAATGCCCCCAAAAAAAAAAAGATGACCCTTTGGGCCCTTTGGTTTTGTGAAGAACAAATGTCTGTTGAAAATTTTTTTTTTATAATAGGCCTGTAGTTTTTGCTGAATTTCAAACAGCATACCCAAAAAATTTTAAAAATTTGGCTTCTCAGCCATTTAAAATTGTGAGGGAAAAAAGCCACTTAGAACCACATTTCTTTTCCAAAGGCCCATGATTATTGCTGTTTCTCACAGCAACAGACCCCAAAAAATTATAAATATCACTTCTCACCCATTTTAAAATTTTGTGGGGAGAAATGCACTTAAAGCCACATTTCTGTTCCAAGGACCATAATTATAGCTGATCCACGCAACTGACCTCAAACCTTGACAATGCAAAAACTTCTAAAATAAAGGAGAAAAAAAATAGGTGTTGTCGGGAAAACCTTGTTGTCTTTACATCTCCTCACGCAAAACCAGAAAAATTTACTGTTGGGAAAAAGGAAAAAAAAATTGCAGTAAGAAAATGATCTTTTAAAAAAAAAAAATTTTTTAAAAGGGACCATTTCTTTTTGAAGAGGAAGTAAAAGTAACCGGCAATAACGGTGACCTGGGCAATTGGGGCCAAACCTCATCAGAGATCCTGCCTGATTCTCTTATGAAAGTCAACGATCCCTTTATCTGTGAAAGCCGGAAGGGTTTTGTCTGTAATGACTCCTCCAGCGTGCTAAGGGGTCCGTCGATATGACGGGGTGTGGGCAGGACAACCTTATGGGGGGGTGGCGAGTGAGCGGGGGATTCGTCATTTTGGATCCCAGAAGTCTTTGGGTCCGGAAAATAAAAAAACATCGGTGTTGAGACGCGGATAGTTGTGCCCAATGATCTTAAGCGGTCTCTGTGTGTTGGATGTGTGCCTTCATTGCATGCGTTGGGGGGGGTTTAAAAAAAAGTTCCCAGGGTCACCCTTAGGCTTCTGCCATTGCCTTGCTGCCTGCTGCCGCTACGGCACTTGGATTCTCGTACGTCGTGATGTTTTTTCCACCGTGACATTTGGGGAAGTGAAGCGACGCAAACGATTCTCCGTTGATCAATCGCAAGGTTTCCCTTTCCTGCATTTTACTCTCTTTTTGGGTGGGTGGAAAAAAAGTGCTGGTTTTGTTTTGTACCCGGGGTCCAGGAGGGGGGCCCCCCCATAAATATTGTTCATTTTGATGCTTTTGCGAGGTCATGTTGGAGGAAATGGAGCATCAAACAATCAGTGAGAGAGGAGCCTTTTATTTCCCAAGCATGGGTCGAGGGGCATACAAACTGTCTTTCCCCATCTTCCTCCTCGCCTTAAATTGCGCCAACTTTTCCAAGCAGGGGAGTCGGTAATGTTGGGTCTGGAAATACCTCCTCCTCCACCCCCCTCCCTTTCCTTTTTCCCGGACAGCTTCAACACAGCCCCGATTTGAAATGATGCCCCTGAGAGCTGATGCGCAACCTTGCACTAGTTGGACCCCAACCCCCTGCTAATGAAAACCGATGAAATTGTGAAAATGTGGGCCTTGTGGATTTGATGGAGAGAAAGGCTCCGTGCCGATCTGTGTCCCCTTCCCCCCCTCCGTCGCTGGCGGGACCCGTTGTTTCAGAGTGTCCAAAATCGTTCCAGAACTAAGATCGCCCAAAGCTCATCTGACAAGGCATTGTCCCCACTGACCATTTAGGGGGCTTCTTCAAAACGGGTAGGATGGTGTAGATCTTTCACCTCCTCCAATCTCGGTGGCTCAAAACCCCCAGGGCCCACCGCTGTTGTCAGGCCCTGTGTACTTCGTACTGCGTAATGGCATTGCGCGTGCCACAATCGCTGGGCATGTGGAGGGTGGAATTCCCGCGTGTTGCCACATCAACAATGAGACGGTTGACGGGAGGGGCCCCTGACGCTGCAACACGCCAGGCGGGACGAAGCAGGGTGCGAACGGGGGAAGTGCGCTTGACTTCGAGCCTTCCCCGCGGCAGTCCCAAACCGGTAGCTCTTTTGAAAAATTTTGGACGACAGGTTCATGACTGGCCAGGGAAAGGGGTGTGCCCCCGACCGATTTAAGGGCGGCAGCAATTTCGCCCCCTTTTTTTGCCCCACCCTCTTCCCTGGTAAAAGGTCTTGAAACCCCGCCACCTCAGTCTCGTTTCGGGGAAACCTCCACAGCTCTCCCGTGTGTGGGGTGGTCTCCAAGACAGATTAATTTCAAAAACGGCCCTGGTTTTTCTTGGCAAGTGTGCCACCAGGGACCTTGGGGGGAAAGAACCCTGCACCCCCTGCGGGTTTTGAAGGGTGGCCGGCCTGGAGCCACCGTCACCCCAGAGACATCCACCCATCACCCAGTGAGTTCACAGAGATATAGCGGCCTTGGCCCTCTTACTAGTCCATGGTCGGTGGTAGATGGACTTTTTCCGGCCACAGATGCGACAATGCGCTTGAAATTTTAAAGACACTGGGTGGCCAGGGCAGGGGCGGCTTTTCGGCAAAGAAATGCCCGCTCGGCATTGGTATTGGGACAGGCAAGGGCCATGACGGAAAACCCCTCTGTGTCCCCCCGACGGAAAGGAACTTTCCAAGGCCAAAAGCCTGGGGAATGCCGACATTCAGGCTTTTGGTTTGGGGGTGGGTTTGGGTTTTAAAAAGTTTCTTCTGCCCCAAACCTGGAAGACGAAGGCTGGCGCTAGACTGGCCCCTGTACGGCGGGGCAGGGCATCAAAAATGGCGGGAGGAAAGGGGTAGGATGGGTCTCTGGTGGTGCGGGGTATCGGGCGACGGTGGAGGCTGAAGGGAGGTGATCCCTATCTGATTCTGAGGAATGGGAGCTGAGGAACTTGGTGGTGGCGAGGAGAGGGAGGGCAGAGCAGAGGGTTGACAGTGGTTGGAGCCCGGCGTCGTCTGGGCCTTTTTTTTTGGCCCAAATTTGCCCCCATTTCAAATCATCATTGCTGCATGTGATAAATGTTGGGGGGTTAACCACCTAAGGTTCTTGCCTCTACTTATGCGTTTTATGAAAAGGCGGCATTACATCGCTGGGTGTCGAGGGTTGCTCAAAAAAAGGGCCCCGGGTTGAGAGGTCCTGGCCCTTTTTTACGGCGATAACGAGGAGCGGGGTTTGCGCTGCCGTGGCTGCGGGAAACATATCAGGGACTTGCGCGCCCTCTCCCTTTTTGAGGCGGGGGCCCTACTGACATACCCCTCGCTTCCTCCCCGTGTGAAACGCTCGCAAGCAAAAATTTTGCTGAAAAGACCACGTTGGATCCACAATGTCGTCACATCATCATCAAACACAGGTGACTCGTGTCCCGACTCTGATCCAGGAGCTGCGGGCACAAGCAAGAGGGGCTGAAGGCGTTGGACCCCCCGGGTTTTTTCCGATTTACTGGTTCCTTCTCCTCTTGTTTGGATCAGTAATGGGGGTCAGAGCAGAAAAATATCCCCTTTTTGGCCCCTTGATCTTTTTTTCATGCTTCTTCCCCAAACCGCTTTTTGTATCAAGGGTCTTCAAAAAATGGATTTCCATAGTGGTGGGTAACGATTTTACATTGGCTGCTTCTGTTGGCGGGTGCTGATGACGCATTTTTTGGCCGTGACTGGGAGGCGGGGGGTAAACTGCTGGATGAGGGGTTGCAATTTTCCACTGAAAGGGCAGATTGGGACGCTGTTCGTTACTGAGATTCACAGGGCCTACCCAGCGATGACAGGCCTGACGGTCCTGAAATGACGATCCCCTGGGTGGTGTTTTTGCCCGCCTGGAAGGACACCCTTTTCTGTACCCCTCCCTCCATGTCCAACCCCCTTTTTCCGCTTTCCACCTGAATTTCGCTCCATGTTGGGAAAAATAAAAATTTGAGAAGGGATGGAAGAGTTTTTTAAAAGTTTTATTAAAAAACGGAAATCACAGCTATTCTCAAAAACCCCTTAAACAAAAAAAAATTGCTGGTTCAAAAATTTAATGCAAAGTAGATCTATCAAAAAAGCTGGCCTAGCCAAAGTGAAAAAAACGTATCTGAAATGTATTGGTAATAAAAAAGGTATTTTTTGGCACCTTTCAATTCACCTGTGGTGATACAAAATTGCTTATTCACATTTAAGTGCAAGGTGCCTCAATGAACAAAGCGAGTTGGGGCCCAAAATGAAAAAACACTATCGTAATGTATTCGGATAATAAAAGGGATTTTTTGGCACCTATCAAATTTACCTGTGGGGAACTACATAATTGCGGATTCAAAATTTTAACTGCAAGTGGTCTATAACAAAACGGACTGGCAAAAGTGCAAAAAACACTATCTGTAATGTATTCGGATAAAAAAGGTAAAATTTTTTTGGGACCTATCAATTTCCCGTGGTACTACAAAATTGCTGATTCAAAATTTAAAATGCAAATGATCTACAAAAAAACTGGCCTCGCCAAAGTGAAAAAAAAACTTATCTGAAAAGTATCGGGTAAAAAAGGGATTTTTTTTCACCTTTCAATTCACCCGTGGTGACTACAAAAATTGCTGTATTCACTTTAAGTGCAAGGTGCCTCAATGAACAAACGTAGTGCGCCAAAGTGAAAAAAAAACCCTATCTGTAATGTATTCGGATAATAAAAGGGATTTTTTTTGGGACCATCAATTCACCTGTGTGACTAAAAATTTCTGTATTTACATTTTAAATGAAGGTGCCTCAATGAACAAAGCTGTATGCGCAAAAGTAAAAAACACGTATTGAAATGTATTTGGATAAAAAAAGGTATTTTTGGGACCTTTCAAATTTACCTGTGGGGACTACAAAATTGCTGTATTCCATTTAAATGCAAGGTGCCTCAATAAAAAAAGCTGTAGTGCGCCAAAGTTTAAAAAACACGTATCTGTAATGTATTTTTGGATAAAAAAAGGGATTTTTTGGGGACCTTCAATCCCGTGGTAACTCACAATTCTGGATTTAAATTTAACTGCAAGGTGCTCTATCAACAAATCTGGAAGGGCAAAAGTGCAAAAAACACATATCTGTAATGTATTCGGATAATAAAAGGTATTTTTTGGCACCTATCAATTCACCTGTGGTGACTACAAAATTGCTGTATTCACATTTAAGTGCAAGGTGCCTCAATGAACAAAGCTGTTGTCACGGGGGTCGCGGGCGCCGCTGCGGCGGTCCTCTCCCCGCAGGGGAGTCTCTGCCAGGTCTGCCTGCTCCTTACCAGGACTTTTCCGATGTCTTTTCTGAAAGACAGGCTGAAACTCTGCCTCCGCACCGGCCCTTCAATTGCCCTATTGATCTGAAACCCGGTACTACTCCTCCCCGAGGCAGAGTTTACTCTCTTTCCGTTCCTGAGACAAAGGCAATGTCCGACTATATTCTAGAGAACCTCTGCAAAGGTTTAATACGCAAGTCGTCTTCGCCTGCGGGAGCCGGATTCTTCTTTGTCGAGAAAAAAGATGGATCCCTCCGGCCCTGTATCGATTATCGGGGCCTGAACAAAATAACTGTGAAGAATCGATACCCCCTGCCTTTGATCTCGGAGCTATTTGACCGCCTACGTGGCGCAGGAATTTTTTCTAAACTGGACCTTCGCGGAGCCTACAATCTGATTCGCATCCGGAGAGGTGACGAGTGGAAAACCGCCTTTAACACCCGTGATGTCCACTTCGAATATCTCGTCATGCCTTTTGGTCTCTGTAACGCTCCGGCTGTTTTTCAAAATTTCGTTAATGAGATCTTCCGGGATCTTCTCTACGTTTGTGTTATAGTTTATCTGGATGATCTTCTCATCTATTCTCCAGACCTTGAGACCCACCGTCACCACGTCCGCCAGGTGCTCAGACGTCTCCGGAAACCACCAACTTTATGCCAAGCTGGAAAAGTGCCTGTTCGAACGCACCTCCCTGCCCTTTTTAGGGTACATCGTGTCGGATCAAGGCCTTCAGATGGACCCCGCCAAGCTCTCAGCAGTCCTACAGTGGCCTCATCCTGTGGGCCTCCGGGCCATCCAGCGCTTTTTAGGTTTTGCCAACTATTATAGGCAATTCATTCCTCAGTTCTCCTCCCTGGTGGCTCCCATGGGAGCCCTCACCAAGAAGGGTGCCGACCCCAAATCATGGCCTTCCGAGGCTCAAGAGGCCTTCAATCGGCTGAAAGCTGCATTTGCTTCTGCTCCCGTTCTCTCTCGTCCGGATCCTCAACGCCCGTTTGTCCTAGAGGTCGACGCCTTCTCAGTTGGTGCCGGCGCCGTTCTTCTGCAGAAGTCCTCCTCGGGGAAATTGCGCATATGTGGAGTCTTCTCCAAGACCTTCACTCTGGCCGAACGCAACTACACTATCGGTGACCGGGAACTTCTTGCTATAAAATTAGCCCTAGAAGAATGGCGTCACTTGCTGGAAGGGGCTCACCACCCCATCGTGATCTACACTGATCACAAGAACCTTCTTTACCTGCAATCTGCTCAGCGTTTAAATCCACGACAAGCCAGGTGGTCGCTTTTCTTCGCCCGTTTTAATTTCTTGTTACACTTCCGACCGGCGGAAAAAAAACGTCAGGGCAGACGCTCTTTCCAGATCCTCCGATACGGCGGGCTTGGAGCCAACCCTGCAGCATATTATTCCTCCAGAAGGGCTTCTTTCAGCAGCCCCTGTAGACCTTCAACAGGTACCTCCGGGGAAGACCTACGTCCGTCCTGCCTTGCGGCCTCGAATCCTTAAATGGGGTCATTCTTCTCACACTGTGGGTCATCCTGGGATTCACAAGTCCATACAGCTCATCTCAAGATACTACTGGTGGCCCACTCTCATACAAGACGTTAGGGACTTTGTCTCAGCTTGCACCTCCTGTGCCCGTAACAAGGTCCTCGCCTCAGACCCGCGGGTCTGCTTCAGCTTCTCCCGGTGCCAGAGAAGCCTTGGACCCATATTTCTATGGATTTTGTCACTGATCTGCCGGCCCCATCCGGAAACACGGTCATTTGGGTGGTGGTTGACAGGTTTTCCAAAATGGCTCATTTTGTGCCCCTGCCCGGGTTACCCTCGGCACCCCAGCTAGCCCAGCTCTTCTTCCACCACATCTTCCGCTTACACGGGCTCCCTTTGCACGTCACCTCTGATAGGGGAGTCCAGTTCGTATCTAGATTCTGGCAGGCTCTCTGTGCGCAGTTACGGGTGCAGCTGGACTTCTCGTCTGCATACCCCCCTCTTACCAACGGGCAGGTGGAGAGGGTCAACCAGGTGTTAGGCTCGTATCTGCGACATTTCGTGTCTGCCCGTCAGGACAACTGGTCTGATCTCCTTTCCTGGGCGGAATTCTCCTATAATTCCCTTGACTCAGAGTCCGCGAGAGCCGCTTCCTTTTTTATTGTGTTTGGGTTACATCCCCGCCCGCCTCTCCCCCTAGCCACCTTGTGCCATGTCCCTGCCGTTGATGCCCAAGTACGGGACATCAAGTCTCTCTGGCAAGTTACTCGTCAAGCCCTTCTTCGTGCCTCCTCCCGCGCTAAAGTTCAGGCCGATAGGTATCGGAGACCTCCTCCCGTATTTAAGCCAGGTGATAGGGTGTGGTTATCGGCCAAGTACATCCGCTTCAAGGTGCCCAGTTACAAGTTGGGTCCTAAGTATCTGGGTCCTTTTGTGGTACTTCGGCAGCTTAACCCGGTCTCCTACAAGCTCCGCTTGCCGCCCACTCTGCGGGTCCCGAATGCCTTCCATGTCTCTCTCCTCAAGCCGGTGGTACTGAATCGCTTCTCCCGGGGGGCTGTCTCGCCTTCTCCTGTGGCCAACTCTGATGACATCTTTGAGGTCAAGGAGGTGCTGGCACAGAAGACAGTCAGGGGGAAGCGGTTCTTTCTCATTGACTGGAAGGGATTCGGGCCAGAGGAGCGTTCATGGGAACCTGAAGCCAACTTGTCCCCTGATCTCCTCGCCAGGTTAAAAAAAAAGAGGGGGAGACCTAAGGGGGGGGGTACTGTCACGGGGGTCGCGGGCGCCGCTGCCGCTGCGGCCGGTCCTCTCCATGCAGGGGACTCGGCGTGGGCATCGCGGTCGCCCACGTCCACCCCTGTGCCCACGGTCCCGGCGCCTGCTTGTTTACCTGGCCCCGCTCCTGTGAACGCCGCTCCCGGCCGTCCTGACTGCCGTGCTCGTGCCCGTCCCCTAGCGCGCGCGCGCGACACTTGGCTCAGATTTAAAGGGCCAGTGTCCCATTAATTGGTTGTTTTCCGGACGTTGGTTCTATTTAAGGGTTACGCCCCTAGCAGTCGCTGCCAGATTGTTGGTGTGCTTAGAGTGAGTTTGGAGTGTCCTTGAGTCCGTATTGTTTATCCGTGTACCAGTCCGTTCCGCTACGTTTCCTGACCTTGCCTGTTTGCCGCCTGCCCTGACCGTCTGCCCGTCTCTGACCACGAACCTCTGCCGCCTGCCCTGACCTTCTGCCTGTCCCCGACTACGCCTTTGGATTACGATTTTGTACCACGCTGTACCCCGGCCGCCACCGCAAGCAAGTCACGTCAGGGGTAACGACCTGGTAGCCTCACGCCGCAGCAAGTCCATCCCGCTTTGCGGCGGGCTCTGGTGAAAACCGGGGGCTACTTAGATTCCATTCCCTGGCGTGGCTTAACTACCACCGCTTGCGGTGGTCCAGCGGATCCACCGAACCGTTACAGCTGTAGTGCGCAAAAGTGAAAAAACACGTATCTGTAATGTATTCGGATAATAAAAGGTATTTTTGGCACCTTTCAATTCACCTGTGGTGACTACAAAATTGCTGTATTCACATTTAAGTGCAAGGTGCCTCAATGAACAAAGCTGTAGTGCGCCAAAGTGAAAAAAACACGTATCTGTAATGTATTCGGATAATAAAAGGTATTTTTGGCACCTATCAACCTGTGCTGACTACAAAATTGCTGGATTGTAATTTAACTGCAAGGTGGCTATATCAACAAAGCTGGAATGGGCAAAATTGAAAAAGAACACCTATCTGAAATGTATACTGATAATAAAAGTGGAGTTTTGCACCTAACAAAGAGACCTGCAGTTACTAGAAAAGATGTGTATCCTAATATAAGTTCAGGCTGCCCAATATCCAGGAAATATTTCAATAGAAAACTGTTAATAATAAAGCTATTGCAGTGCAATGTCTACACTAAGTCTTGGTGAACTTTATCCAGTATTCTTTATAGAGCTTGTCTGTGTTCGCCCGCGGGGGCCTCCCCCCCGCTCCCCTCCGTGACTTTACAGCGGTAGATGCTCCTTTAAAATTCTCTACCTAACTACATAAAATCTTAAAATCGCTAATATAACTAAGTTGTAAGGATCACAGCTAACAATAGAGCTTTCTCTGTGAAGAAATAGAATAATTTCGCTGAGCTGGTTGGACACAGGCAGAGCGCACGTCCTACTCCTATGAGACGCTGAGAGACACTGATCATGAACAGGAAACGCTGTTCTATGTAAACCGAGGGCATGTGATTTTTCCAGCCAATCGCAACCATACACATCCCAGTCATGACGTCGCACACACATCTCACCCTGCTCTATTCTGTAGGCTGATTTGCTGGCTGCCAAAATGACAGGAAGCGCCGAAAATGGCGCGATCTTAATAGATGATGCACAGATTTTAACCTAAATTATCGCATGATCTAAAAATTTCGATCACCATAAAAACTGTGCCGATTTCAACTTTGTCGATAATAATCGCTCAACACTACCTACAACGTCTGGGAAATGCACACACCTAGGCCATGTGGGAAAGGCGTCCCCAGATGTGAATAGTCCCTCTCCACGTCTGACCATGCCCGTGCAAATCTTGACCGGTTCTGGTGTGTGGGTTCAAGTCTCTGCCTTTTTCGACTCATAGCAGCCGGGAATTTTATAGACTCTTCCCTGATGATGAAGTATCACTTCCCGATGGTCCACCTTAATAAACCACTGGTCATCTCCTCCGTAAGCGACTCCATTCAGTATCACATAGAACCAGTGTCACTTTATGTGGGGGCGCTATACAAGGAGAAGCTCACGTTCTACATGTTACCCCGTTTTTCCTCAGCAATTCTCCTTTGTCTTCCATGGCTGCAGCGCCATGCCCTATGCTTAATTAGAAGACGGACAAAGTCAAACCCTGGGGTCAAGACTGCCAGTCTCGCATTCTTGTAGCCCCTTGCCCGGTGCACCCCACTTTTCCACTGATGCCCTTCAAGCCTCTGCCGGTTCTGCCTGCTGAATATCAGGACTTTGCTTATGTATTCTTGCAGAAACAGGCTGAGACCCTTCCACTCCATTATCTTTACGACTGTTCTATAGACCTGCTGCCTGGTATTAGTCCTCGCCGGGGCAGGGTCTATCCGTTATCCATACCAGAGACCCAGGCCATTTTGGCCTACATACAAGAGAACCTCAAGAAGGGCTTTAACGGCAAATCCTCCTCTCCAGCCGGATAAAGGTTCTTCTTTGTAGAGAAGGATGGTTCACTACATCCCTGTATAGATTACTGCAGTCTCAAGAAAATAACCATTAAGAACCGCTATCCTTTACAGCTAATCACCGAACTCCTTGACCGACTCCGCAGAGCCAGAATTTTTTCCAAGTTGGACTTGCGGGGAGCCTACAATCTTGTTCATATCCAGTAAGGTGACGAGTGGAAGACAACCTACAATACTCGTGATGGGCATTTCAAATACTTAGTAATGCCCTTTAGCCTTTGCACCACCCCAGCAGTCTTCCAGGAATTTATCTAAATTTTCTATGAGCTCCTGTACTCCTGTGTTGTCGTATACCTGAATGACATCCTGGTCTTCACTCCTGATCTGGAAGCACATCGGTCTCGTGCACCAGGTACTCCAATGTCTACGTGAAAACTGTCTCTACGCCAAACTGGAGAATTGCCTATTCCTTCAAACCAGCCTCCCCTTCCTTGGCTACATCATCTTGCACAAGAGGCTGCAAATGGACTTTGCTAAATTGTCCGCCATCTTGCAGTGGCCTCAATCCACCGGTCTTTGGGCCATTCAGTGTTTCCTGGGGTTTGGCAATTTATTATTGTCAATTTATGCCACACTTCTCCATGGTGGTGGCTCCGATTGTGGCACTCACCAAGAAGAATGGCAACACAAAACTATGGCTGCTTGCAGCCGAAGATGCCTTCTCTCGACTAAAGTCTGCATTTACCTCGGCACCCATCTTGTTCCAACCTGACATTAAGACTATGAGTTTGCTTCACAATTCTGTACCACAATACACCTTGGCTGCCATCGCAAGCAAGTCGCATCAGGGGTAGCAAATGTGTAGTGTTCCGTCGCAGCTTACTTACCTTTGCTTACATGTTTGAAGTTAATCAATGTGGCCGTCATCAATTGATGCTTACTAATGTTTAGCTAATGCTGGCATATTTGCCAATTAATTCTTGCATATGATTTTCAATGTTACTAAACAAGGCCTTATGGTGCTCAAAAAGAATGTAATGGGACATAACACAGTCCGTGCTCTTGTCCACAGATGTGCCCATTCCTCTACCCAGCAATCTCAAGACTCTGCTCCTCTCCCCTGACGCTCACTCTCTCACCACTCCCTCACTCCCTGCTGCTGTGCATCCTGTCTCCTGCTCCTCTGCGCTCTGTATGGCTGCATGCTGCCCGGTGGTTGCCACCGCCAACCACCTTTGGCCATTGCCTGTTTCAGGGCACCCCCCCACTACTCCCTTGCCAAGTTGTTGATGTCCATTACCCATACTACCTATTTCCTGAGTGTTTGTTTCCATGAACAAATATTTGCTCCATTCCAGACCAATATGCTTGTCTGCCACCTGCCTTGACTTCACTCCTTAACCTGACCCTGCAAGATCGCTGCCTGCCCTGACCATTCCCGACTACGCCTCTGTCTCATCCTTTGGTACTTTTTACGTCCGCTGTTACCTGGAGGACCTACTTTGAGGATAGTGACCTTGAAGTTCCCTGCAGCCAAGTCCAACCTACCTTGTGGCGGGCTCTGGTGAAAACCAGGTGCTCCTTAGACTCTGATCCATAGCGTTTTAGTTACGCAAACTCTCTACAGTGACCCAGTTGATCCCCCTCCTGTCTCTGGTGAGTCAGTTTGTGACAGTACAATTTGGAAATAGAGCCCGCCGACATACCTCTTCCTGAGACACAAAACCTTGCTGCTGAAGTAGCCTGGAACAACTTTTCCAAATGCTGCACAACATACTTCCAATGTAGAAGAGTGGAATCTGCAACAAAATTGCCCTATTACATCTGCAGATTTTGAAGTGGAGTCCTACAAAATCTGCAGGCCAATTTACAGTGGATTTTTATGATGTATGTGTGAATCTACACTCACAGTGTGTTCCTACGTCGGACTTTTGCAATGAGAAAAATTTGGCATGTTTTCTTCGGTGGGACTGACCCACGTCAATCCTGCCAGAGTGAGATCAAGTGAGGATCTGTTCAAAAGAATGAACT
The DNA here is from genome assembly GCA_025379985.1 of Phyllomedusa bahiana. NCBI lineage: Eukaryota > Metazoa > Chordata > Amphibia > Anura > Hylidae > Phyllomedusa > Phyllomedusa bahiana. Next base: position 101,295 of record JAODAL010009959.1, read on the forward strand.
TCATTCTTTTTAATTTACACCACAGAAATCCAAGGTGTGAAAAAAAACGCTCTGTAAACTACAGCATAGACTGGCCATTGTCACAACGAGAGGTGGATTCTCAGGGCCATCACAAGCGGTGAATAAGCCACGTTAGGGAGCGGCGTATAAGTAACCACCGGTTTTCACCAGAGCACGCCGCAAGGCAGGTTGGACTTGCTGAGATGTAGTCAGGGACAGGCAGGAAGGTCAGGGCAGAAGGCAGGCAATGTAGCCAGAAAACAATACCAGGAGGTCTGGAACACAGGATACGCAACTTCACTCTCTAAACTCCAACTGTAATACATTAACGATCTGACCAGGAGTGAAGGGGGAGGCAGCAAGATGTAGGGTCAGTGCCCACCAATTAGCTAATTACCAGTGGCGCACTGGCTGTCTAGATCTTACAGAGCTGGCACATGTGCTCCTTAGGGAGCTGGTAAGTATGTGTCGGCACTCAGGAGGAAAAGGCAGAGGCGCAGGAGCCGGGACAGGTGAGTAGTGAGCTGCCGGTGTGGGGGCCGCGGTGTGCTTCATAACAGCCATTCAAAGCAATGGTCGTCAGATTACACAAGGACTTTAACGAGGAATCCAATGTGGAACCCGCTTTGAATTCATTGTTAAGACCTGTCGTGTGAACTTACTCTTCCTGGTTTTGTTTGTGAGTGGCCAGTCTCTTGATGATAGCTCCATGCATAGTTAGTGTGAACTAGGCTTATTTAGAAAAAAGCTTTGCTCCAAGTCACTTGTCACAAAGGATCCTGCATGACATACATTAAATGTTTTGTGTTGTCATTGATTACACGATGCTTCCCTATATTTAAAAGTGCAAAAGTAAAGCAAATGTATTTTTTCTAATGTCTTTCATTGCAGCGCAGTTATGACGCAGTATCTAACAATAGCCTGTAGGTATATCATTTACTGCCAGTAAAAAACAATAACACAATGCAATAGAATGTAGTTTAATTTCATCTTAAACATATAATCATTATACATCCCCTTGGGATTGCTTTGTATTTCACAGGCCATAGAACAACCAGCTTTTGTATTGATTGACGTTTGGTAAAGTGCAATAAATGCCATAGGCGTTGTGGCTTATCCCCCAACAGACCTGTTATTCAGGTGCCTCAAAAGCACATTACTTGTAGCGAAGTGACAGCAAACAAGTTCAATGGAAAACCAACAGCCTGAACAATCATGGGGAACTAAACATAGATGGCAGTGACATACGAAGAAAAAGTATGTTTAGTTTACTTTTCCTCTATTCCCCTAAGTTCATTGGCATCTAGGTCAGGGTCTAAGCGCTTGGCAAGGCCAAGGACACTGGATTGTGCCACATGGTGACCATATGGAATCATATTTGAGAGCTATGTTCAAGCCATATCAAGGGTAACCTTGCCAGTCATGTTTTCTGGGTTTGGGGTGTCCGAGCAGTTACCAACCAGCAACTCCACCTTGCCAATGTATCTAAATTTAAACCCAGAGTAAAGATAAAGGAATGAGAAGCTACCGCTTCATAGGGGGCCATTCTATGAGATAGTTTATTTTCTCACAGATTTTTGATGGACCTTTGAGAAAAAGACATTTAGGGTCACACGTATGAAAACTGCCTAGGTCTAAAACTCTCTTTGTTGCTCCTAGCAACTAATCAGAACGCCCATTTTATTTTTCCAAAGCACTATATGAAATGAAAGGGGCGCTCTGAGTGGTTACTATGGGCAACAAAGAAAGTCTTAGACCTAGACAGTTTTACCTGTGGCCCTTAGTGTGGTTCCATTTAACTCATCCATAATAAAGTAGTGTTCATAAGCCATTAACGGTATCATGTCCATATTTAAAGGAAACCTGTCAGGTGGTTTATGCTGCCCTATCTGAGAGCAGGATGTGATAGAGGGGAAGAAGTGGAGCTCTGTGATATCACAGAACCTATATATCATGAAGCTCAGCTCCTCTGCTCTATTATATAACCCTATATATCACAGAGCTCAGCTTCTCTCCCTCTATCATATAACTCTATATATCACAGAGCTCAGCTTCTCTCCCTCTATCATATAACCCTATATATCACAGAGCTCAGCTTCTCTCCTCTATCATATAACCATATTTATCGCAGAGCTCAGCTTCTCTTCCTCCATCATGTAAACCTATATATCACTGAGCTCCACTTCTCTCCCTCTATCATATAACCCTATATTTCACTAAGCTCAGTTTCTCTCCTGTCTTATATAACCCTATATATCACAGAGCTCAGCTTCTCTCCTCTATCATATAACCCTATATATCACAGAGATCGGCTTCTCTCCTCTATCATATAGCCAGGGTCGGGACATTGGGTAGGTAAAGGTAGGCAACCACCTAGGGCGCCACTTCATCCCAGGCAGGAAGGAGGCGCAAAGAGGCATGGAGTGGGCTGAATTTTCTATTTCGGGGGCACTATGTGCCTTATTTGCCCAGGGCATCGAATTCTGTCCGACCTGCATATAACCTTTTATCACAGGCTCGGGGCTCTCTCCCTTAAAACACACCTGTCTCACTGACAGGTTAAAGGGTGTTTTCTCGCTACAAATACATATCTCTAATGTGGTAACATTTTAAAAATAAGCACTTTGCAATTGGTTGCATTACCTAATCTTTTTAGTATAGCAGATATAAGCTAATCTGTGTGTTCTACACCTAAAAATGCAGCCTGAGGTCGGGCCGGGCCCCCTTTCCTGTGACTGGCTGACTGATATTTCATTCAGCCTGTTGGAACATGACCTATGGATAGGACACACCCCCTGTGCTATGTTTGGCTGCTTACTCCCCTCTGAGCTGTGTAAAATGAAAGTCAAAACAGGTGCCTCAGCTTTCTATGCTGACTGTATCTATATAATAAAGACTCTCTGAGCTCCTCTCTATGCTCCTCTCCCAGCCCTATGTGAGGAATCTTGACAATTAGGCCGTGTTCACACGGTGTATTTGCATTACGCCGTGTGACCGGGGGCGGGGCGGGAGCGGGGGGCCGGCACTTCGCCGGCCCATAGACTTGAATTGCCAGCAGCGCGTATATGCCGCTAGTAATTCACATGTCAATTATCTCCCCGCCCGGCGGCTTCGCCGGGCGGGGAGAGGAGACGTAATCCATAGTTCCCCTATGAGAACTGTGAATTACCGTAATGAATGGGCCGTTTTCGGCCCGTTAAATTTGGGGCACTTCGGCGCGTAATTACGGGCCGAAAACGGCCCATTTTAAGCCGTGTGAACATGCCTTACAGTCTCTTGCCGTTAGATTCACTCTCCCCTCATGTAACACAGCTTTATACATTGCTCCCCCACCCATATAACACAGCCTCATGCACTCTGTCCCCCCTCTTGCTCCCGCCTGATAACAGAGGGGGGAGCAGAGTGCATTCCTCACATTTGCTTCATCATTTCAGGCTGTATGTATAACTGCTTACAGCAATACAGGTTATACGTTGCTTGTGCAGCCTGCAAGGGAGCTGACAGCTCAGCAGGCTTAATAACCATTGCAGGCGGTCTACAGAGCTGTGACATCCTCTCCCTTCCACTGCTCACACAGAATGATGATGTCACCAGTCTTCAGTGAGGGAAGACACTCCTACTGAGAGGAGAGACCCGCCTACTGGGAGGAGAGACCCGCCCCTGGATTTGAAGCTGTAACAGGCAGAAACAACTCAGGTCTGTGAAAGCCTGTGATGAGAAAACCCCTTTAACTTTAAAAAGAGGATTGAAATAAAACAAGTGATTATTGATATTGATGCTGCTGTTATTATAATGCTATAATACTAAAGCTCTTTCAATCGAACATCTTAATAATCCAACACCTGTCATGAATAGTTGGGAGAGCTAGGTCAACTACGAGAAAAATCTGAACATTTTTTAAAGGTTGTTGAACATCGTAAAAGGCTCCATAGAAGATGTAGTGTGTCCTTCTATGTGCATCCCTTTACCGCATTGCATTCATGTTCTGAGTAGTTACTGAACACTAATGCTAAGGCTATGTTCACACAACAAGGGTTTCTAGTCAGATTCCACTCATAGTCCATACGACACATAGGGCCACATGTATGAAAACTGTCTAAGTTTAAAATTCACTTTGTTGCCCTTGTCAACCAATAAGAGCGCCCCTCTCATATTTCCAGAGCACTATATGAAGTGAAAGGGGTGCTCTGATTGGTTGCTATGAGCAACAAAGTGAGTTTTAGACCCAGACAATTTTCATACCTGTGTCCCATAATTTTGCGGTTGAAAAACTTTGAACATGCTGATTCTTTGGTCATATTCTATGGGGAAAACACATGGAAATTTACTATTGTTGTCAAAGGGGATTGTTCAAAACCTCATGCAATACTCATCCAAAATATTTGTACTGGTATTGCATGTGATTTTTAAAGGGGTTTTCTCACCACACAGTTTGCCTGAATCACATGCAGTTTCCACGCACTGTCTCCTCAGGTGATGGGTGGTTAGGGGTGATTACCATATTCAGTTTCTACCCTGACAAGTACAGTAGAGCTAATCTTCATAAAACAAAAGCTACAGGTGCTGTGAGCACTGAATACAGTGTCCTAATCTTAAACAGACGCTAATCTTATTAGAGTTAATTGCCTTTTCTCCTAAGAGCTCAGTCCTGTCACTACATTTGTGGGAGTGACGTCACTCCCTGCTCTCTTCTCTGTCACATAATCAGATAACAGAAGGCCATTTGGTATGCAGGTAAGCATAGCAATCTGTGTGCATTCCAAAGCACATAAAAAACGCTGTTATCTCATGACTAAAGCAAAATCAGCAAAGCAATATATTTAGAAAAAGTCTAACATTTCCTTCATGTTGAAAGTGAATCTTTGTAGTGAGAAAACCTCTTTAACGTGGATCTGCCATCAAATGAGCCACAGTGAGTCAGCTACGATGTCTAATGCACCTAATGAATGTGTTAGGCACACTATTCGTAAGACCCGACACTTTTTAATGCGCCTAACATGAGGGGGTGTTCTGGGGGCGTTATGGAGGCGAGTCCCACCACACTCGTAATATTAGACACATACATGAATGTGGTTCGGCAAAACTAGGCGCATTACTGCTCGGACAGGCAGATCTATTTCAATGTGATCTGTCAGAGCCTAAGAAGTCAAAGTGAAGCTAGATTTGCTGTTAGGGAAAAAAAAATGTCCAATATTTCTCTACTTACACCAGTACAATAATAAAAAGTAATTTCTGATAATTATCAAACTATATAAAATTCAATTATTTAAAATTTTAAAAAAAATCATATATTATTTATATATATATATTATATATATATATATATATATATATCATATAAAATTAATATAAAAATATATAACGTCCCCAAAATATATATAAATTTCTATAAAATGCATTTAAATTTAATAGAATTTAAAACTGATTTTACATTAAATAACTCACTGATGATGTTCAGATTTTTTAATTTTTACTACATTAAATTGGAAATATATTTTTTTCTGCTCTCCCTTTCTTCTACATACAGCAAAAGCCAGCACAGAACTGGTATTGCTGGGAAACCCGTGGTTCAAACCCAAACAAGATCACTCCATAGTTTCTATTCATGACATGCTATTCTTATGATTTTCTTTTATTTCCAGTGTATCTATAGTCTTATACATGTTTGGCGCATTACTAATGCCCTAAGTTCCATAATGCGCCTAACACACAGGAGAGGCACAATGAACTTTACACACCATTTATGAACACACAAAAACCACTTTCATACATTCAGGTGCATTTGACACTGAAAATTAGATGAGAAAATGAGCTTCGATGCACCTAGTTCCATACATGTCTCCCTAAGTCCACACAGCAAGTATGTGCTGTGCTATGGCTTGCTCCTTTCGCTGTAGCCACACTCCGTTGTCATTGTGTTACAATGTGCAGCCCATCTGCCCCCTGCTCCAGTGGCTGTCTGGCTTCCTTGTCCCTGTAACCGCCTGGTGTTAGCTGCAATTAGTTGGGTATGTATTGGGATTGCGGCGTGATCCCGCTACAAAGCTCCTTGCCGGCATTAGGATGTAAGTTTACATCCAGTGTCGTTAAGGGGTTAAAGGGCCAGAGACAAATTATGTTACCTTAGTGAGACATTATTATTATTATTATTTATTTTAAAGCGCCATTGATTCCAGGGCGCTGTACATTCGAGGGGGTTACATACATTACATAAGTCAAACGAGTACAGTGATAAGGGATAATGACAATTGGCACGACAGAGGGTGAGAGGACCCTACCCGCGAGGGCTTACAATCGACAAGGAGGGGGGAAGAGACAGGAGGTGAGGGGCAGACATGTCTGTGGAGGAAGTAGTGACAAGTTTAGTGAAGGTTATAGGCAAGCCTGAAGAAATGGGTTTTCAGGTTGCTTTTGAAGCTGGTGAGAGTGGAGGAGAGT